>JAHFWG010000199.1:53185-70009 GCA_020233015.1 Callinectes sapidus | reverse complement strand
CTTTGCCACAGCCTCCTTGACATCGCCAATGGAGGGTGCAGTTTCGTCAATGGGTGGATCAGCATCCAGCGTCTGCAACCCTGCAGTCCGTAGCTGTCCGCTTGTAGGATCCGCCGTGAACAGCTGCTCAAATTACTCAGCCCAACGAGCCATCTGCCCATCTGCGTCCGATACGAGGCAACCATCTACTGTTCGGATAGCACTCACCTGAAAAGTAGACTTGGAGCGGAGTTTCTTCAGAGCTCGATAGGCAAATTAAATTATCCATTTTTAAATTAATTAAATTATTTATTTATCCATATTTCAACATTTTTAAGGGTTTTACAATATTTTTATGACAAATCCATCTTGCCTTAGAAAAAAAAAGTATTTTTTTACCTCGAAAAGTGAGTTTTTCAATGATTTTCTTTAAATTTCCATGTTTTAATTAAAAACATGAACAATACGCTATAGCGTATTGTTTTTCTCTTTAAAGTTACATAAACAACCCTATTGAAACCTTTTTATTGGTTTTAACAACATTTTGAAGAAAATCCTTTTTCATGTTACATAAAATGTAATACAAGCCATTTGAAGGAAAAACAAAATATTTCTTTTAGAAAAAGGATTTTTCAGTGTTTTTTCTTTTCATTTCAATGTTTTGATTGAAAATGAAGGGAAAAGCAAGAAATCTTTTCTTTAGTTCAGAAAAACGAATATATGCCATTTCACGAAAAAAATTCCTTTTCACCGAAAAAGTTAAATTTTCGAGGATTTTCTGTTTATTTCATTATTTTCATAGAAAAAAAAAATTACTGAAAATTGCAACAATATACTTTTTTTTAGATCATAAATGACGTGTTTTTTAACGTTTTAAGGAGTATTAACGGCATTTTAAACAAAACCCACTTTTACAAGAAAATTCTGCCTAAAAAGTGACTTTTTCAATGTTTTTTTTTTCTTATTTTAATCTGTTGGTGAAAGAAAACCAAAAAAAATACATTTCTTATCTCGACAATATTTTTTCTCTAAAATTGCACAAATTACCTATTTTTATGCTTTTATCCTTATTTTACAATAATATTTGTTTTTCTTTAAAACTGCATAAATGACCCTTTTTTCAATGTTTTTCGGAGATTTACAACTTTTAAAGGAAACCCATCTCTTTTACGAAAAAAAATATGATTTTACACCAAAAGTCACTTTTTAATAATTTTCTATTGATTTCAAGGTTTTGATTAAAAACAAGAAAATGAACACTATATACATTTTCTTTCCCCTGAAACTGTACAAAGTACCCATTTTTATCTTTTTTGGAAGTTTAAACACATTTTGGAGTAAACAACTTTTTAATGTTACAATATATTTTTTATATCTAAAAATTCATAAATTACGTTTTTTTCAGTTTTTAAGAGTATTAACGTCATTTTACATAAAACCCAATTTATAAGCATAACATATGCGATTTGAATTATCCATTTTTCAACGTTTTTAAGGGTTTTACAATATTTTCATGACAAATCCATCTTTCCTTAGAAAAAAAAGTATGTTTTTACTATCAAAAAAGAGTTTTTTAGTCTTTTTTTTTTAATTCCCATGTTTTAATTAAAAAAATTAACAAAGATACATAAGATACATAAACTACCTTTTTAAAACCTCTTTATTGGTTGTAACAACATTTTGAAAAAAATCCCTTTTTCATGTTACAAAAAATGTAATACAAGCCATTTCAAGGAAAAAATATATATTTCTTTTAGAAAAAGGATTTTTCAGTGTTTTTTTCTTTTCATTTCCATGTTTTGAATTAAAATTAAGGAAAAAGCAAGAAATATATTAACTTTTTATTGCAATTCATTTTTTTCTCTCAAAATTGCATTAATTAACATAAACTACCCTATTTAAACCTTTTTATTGGTTTTAACAACATTTTGAAGAAAATCCCTTTTTCATGTTTCATGAAATGTAATAAAAGCCATTTAAAGGAAAAAATATATATTTCTTTTGGAAAAAGGATTTTTCAGTTTTTTTTTTTTTCATTTCCGTGTTTTGAATGAAAAAGAAGGAAAAAGCAAGAAATATATTAACTTTTTATTGCAATTAATTTTTTTCTCTCAAAATTGCATAAATTATCTCCTTTCCAGCGTTTTTAGGAGAATTAACATCTTATCTAAGAAGGACAATCTTTTTTTTTCGTTCAGAAAAAAGGAATATATGCAATCTCACGAAAAAAATTCCTTTTCACCGAAAAAGTTAATTTTTCGATAATTTTCTGCATATTTCATGGTTTTTATCAAAAAATAAACAAAAAAACACTGAATAGTGCGACAATATACTTTTTTCTGAAAAAAAAATAATTAATGACGTGTTTTTCAACGTTTTTAGGAGTATTACGGCATTTTAAACAAAACCCTCTATTACAAGAATAATATATGCAATTTCAATAAAGAAGAAAATTCTGCCTAAAAAGTGACTTTTTCAATAATTTTAGTTTATTTTCATTTGTTTGTGGAAGAAAACAAAAAAATACAATCTTTTTCTCGACAATATTTTTTTTCTTTAAAATTGCACAAATTACCTATTTCTATGTTTTTATCCTTATTTTGTGATTATATACTTTTTTTCTCTAAAACTGCATAAATAAACCTTTTTTCAATCTTTCTCTGAGATTTACAACTTTTAAAGGAAAACCATCTCTTTTATGAAGAAAAAAAAATATGATTTTACACCAAAAGTATCTTTTTAATAATTTTCTATTGATTTCAATGTTTTTACTAAAAACAAGAAAATAAACACTTTATACATTTTCTTTCTCTGAAACTGTACAAAGTACCCATTTTTAACCTTTTTGGACGTTTAAACACATTTTGAAGAAAACAACGTTTTCATGTTACAATAAAAAAAATGTTTATCTAAAATTTCATAAATTACGTTTTTTTCAGTTTTTAAGAGTATTAACGGCATTTTACACAAAACACACTTTTACAAGTATAACATATGCGATTTAAATTATCCATTTTCCAACGTTTTTAAGAGTTTTACAATATTTTCATGACAAATCCATCTCCTCTTAGAAAAAAAAGTATGTTTTTACCTCCAAAAGTGAGTTTTTCTATAATTTTCTTTGAAGTTCCATGTTTTAATTAAAAACATGAACAATACGCTATATGTTTTTTTCTCTTTAAAGTTACATAAACTACCCTATTTAAACCTTTTTATTGGTTTTAACCACATTTTGAAGATAATCCCTTTTTCATGTTTCATAATATGTAATACAAGCAATTTTAAGGAAAAATATATATTTCTTTTAGAAACAGGATTTTTCAGTGTTTTTTCTTTTTATTTCCATGTTTTGAATAAAAATGAAGGAAAAAGCAAGAAATATAATAACTTTTTATTGCAATTCTTTTTTTTCTCTCAAAATTGCATAAATTATCCCCTTTCCAGCGTTTTTAGGAGAATTAACATCTTATCTAACAAAGACCATCTTTTTCTTAGTTCACAAAAAAAGGAATATATGCCATTACACGAAAAAAGTTTCTTTTCACTAAAAACTGAATTTTTCGATTATTTTCTGCTTATTTCATGGTTTTTATAAAAAAAAATAAACAAAAAACACTGAATATTACGAAAATATAGTTTTTTTCTGAAAAAAATCATAAATGACGTGTTTTTCAACGTTTTTCGGATGTTAACGGCATTTTAAACAAAATCCTCTTTTACAATTTGAATAAAGAAGATAATTCTGCCTAAAAAGTGACTCTTTCAATGTTTTTTTCTTATTTTCATTTGTTGGTGGAGGAAAACCAAACAAAGAAATACATTCTTTTTCTCGACAATATTTTTTTTCTCTAAAATTGCACAAATTACCTATTTTTATGCTTTTTTCCTTATTTGACGATGATATATTTTTTTTTCTCTTAAACTGCATAAATGACCCTTTTTTCAATGTTTTTCGTAGATTTACAAATTTTTAAGGAAAACTCTCTTTTCCGAAAAAAAATATGATTTTACACTAAAAGTCACTTTTTAATAATTTTCTATTGATTTCAATGTTTTGATTAAAAACAAGAAAATTAACACTATATATATTTTCCTTCTCTGAAACTGTACAAAACACCCAATTTTAATCTTTTAGGACGTTTAAACACATTTTGTTGAAAACAACTTTTTCATGTTACAATATAGTGTTTCTATCTAAAATTTCATAAATTACGTTTTTTTCAGTTTTTCAGAGTATTAACGCCATTTTACATAAAACCCTCTTTTATAAGTATAACATATGCGATTTGAATTATCCATTTCTCAGCGTTTTTAAGGGTTTTACAATATTTTCATGAGAAATTCGTCTTATTTTAGAAAAAAAAGTATGTTTTTACCTCCAAATGTGAGTTTTCCAGCAATTTTCTTTGAATTTCCATGTTTTAATCACAAACATGAACAATACCCTATAGCGTATTGTTTTTCTCTTTAAAGTTACATAAATTACCCTATTTAAACCTTTTTATTGGTTTTAACAACATTTTGAAGAAAATCCCTTTTTCATGTTACATAAAATGTAATACAAATCATTTCAAGGAAAAATATATATATTTCTTTTAGAAAAAGGATTATTCAGTGTTTTTTTTCTTTTCATTTCCATGTTTTGATTGAAAATGAAGAAAAAAGAAAGAAATATATTAACGTTTTATTGCAATTCATTTTATTCTCTCAAAATTCCATAAGTTATCCCCTTTCCAGCGTTTTCAGGAAAATTAACATCTTATCTTAGAAAGACCATATTTTTTTTAGTTCAGAAAAAAGGAATATATGCCATTTCAAGAAAAAAGTTCCTTTTCACCGAAAAAGTGAATTTTTCGATGATTTTCTGCTTATTTCATTTTTGTTATCAAAAAATAAATAAAAAATACTGAATGTTGCGACAATATACATTTCTCTGAAAAAATCATAAATGACGTGTTTTCAACGTTTTTAGGAGTATTAACTGCATTTTAAACAAAACCCCCATTTACAAGTATAATTTATGCTATTTGAATAAAGAAAAAAATTCTGCCTAAAAAGTGACTTTCTCAACGTTTTCCTCTTATTTTCATTTGATGGTGGAAGAAAACCAAAAAAAAATAAATTCTTTTTCTCGACAACATTTTTTTTTTCTCTAATATTGCACAAATTACCTATTTTTATGCTTTTATCCTTATTTTACGATAATATATTTTTTTCTCTAAAACTGCATAAATGACCCTTTTTTCAATAATTTTCGGAGAATTACAAATTTTAAAGGAAAACCATCTCTTTTAGGAAAAAAAAAAGAATGATTTTACACCAAAAGTCACTTTTTAATAATTTCTTATTGATTTCAAAGTTTTGATTAAAAACATGAAAATAAACACTATACCCATTTTCTTTCACTGGAAATGTACAAAGTACCCATTTTTAACATTTGTGGACGTTTAAACAAAATTTGTAGAAAACAACTTTTCATGTTACAATATACTTTTTCTTTCTAAAATTTCATAAATTACATTTTTTAAAGTTTTTAAGAGTATTAACGGCATTTTACATCAAACTTCCTTATACAAGTATAAAATATACGATTTGAATTATCCATTTTTCAACGTTTTTAAGGGTTTTACAATATTTTTATGACAAATCCTTCTTCCCTTAGAAAAAAAAAGTATGTTTTTACCTCCAAAAGTGAGCTTTTCAGTAATTTTCTTTCAATTTCCATGTTTTAATTAAAAACATGAACAAAACGCAATAGGGTATTGTTTTTCTCTTTAAAGTTACATAAACTACCATATTTAAACCTTCTTATTGGTTTTAACAACATTTTGAAGGAAATCTCTTTTTCATGTTTCATAAAATTTGATACAAGCCATTTCAAGGAAAAAAATTTTTCTTTTAGTAAAAGGATTTTCCAAAGTTTTTTCTTTTCATTTCCATATTTTGATTGAAAAAGCAAGAAATATATTAACTTTTAATTGAAATTCATTTTTTTCTCTCAAAATTGCATAAATTATCCCCTTTATAGCATTTTTAGGAGAATTAACGTCTTAACTTAGAAAGACCATCTTTTTTTTAGTTTAAAAAAAGGAAATATATGTCATTTCACGAAAAAAGTTCCTTTTCACCGAAAAAGTTAATTTTATGATGGCTTTCTGTTTTTTTTTTCTTAGTTTTCATCAAAGAATAAACAAAAAACACTGAATGCTGCAACAATATACTTTTTTTGAAAAAAAAATCATAAATGACGTGGTTTTCAACGTTTTTAGGAGTATTAACGGCATTTTAAACAAAACCCCCATTTACAAGTATAATATATTCAATTTGAATAAAGAAGAAAATTCTGCCTAAAAAGTGACTTTTTCAATGTTTTTTTTTCTTATTTTCATTTGTAGGTGGAAGATAACCAAAAAAATACATCCTTTTTCTCGACAATATTTTTTTTCCCTAAAATGGCACAAATTACCTATTTCTATGCTTTTATCTTTATTTTGCGATCATATATTTTTTTTCTCTAAAACTGCATAAATGACTCTTTTCTCAGTGTTTTTCGGAGATTTACAACTTTTCTAGGAAAACTATCTCTTTTACGAAAAAAAATATGATTTTCCACCAAAAGTCATTTTTTAATAATTTTCTATTGATTTCAATGTTTTGATTTAAAACAAGAAAAGAAACACTATATACATTTTCTTTTTCTGAAACTGTACAAAGTACCCATTTTAACCTTTTTCGACGTTAAAAAATATTTTGTAGAAAACAACATTTTCATGTTACAATATACTTTTTTTATATATAATTTCATGAATTAGGTTTTTTTCAGTTTTTAAGACTATTAACCGCATTATACACAAAACCCCCTTTTACAAGTATAACTTTTGCGATTTGAATTATCCATTTTTCAACGTTTTTAAGGGTTTTACAATATTTTTATGACAAATCAATCTACCCTTAAAAAAAGTATGTTTTTACATCCAAAAGTGAGTTTTTCAGTAATTTTCTTTGAATTTCCATGTTTTAATTACAAACATGAACAATATGCTATATGTTTTTTTCTCTTTAAAGTTACATAAACTACCCTATTTAAACCTTTTTATTTGTTTTAACAACATTTTGAAGAAAATCCCTTTTTCATGTTACATAAAATGTAATACAAGCCATTTCAAGAAAAAAATATATATATTTCATTTAGAAAATATATTAACTTTCTATTGCAATTCATTTTTTTCTCTCATAACTGCATAAATTATTCCCTTTCCAACGTTTTTAGGAGAATTAACATATTATCTCAGAAAGACCATCTTTTTTTAGTTCAGAAAAAAGGAATATATGATATTTCACGAAAAAAATTCCTTTTCAACGAAAAACTGAATTTTTCGATAATTTTCTGCTTATTTCATTGTTTTCATTAAAAAATAAACAAAAAACACTTAATATTACGACAATATACTTTTTTCTGAAAAAAATCATGAATGACGTGTTTTTTCAACGTTTTTAGGAGTATTAACGGTATTTAAAACAAAACCCCCTTTTACAAGTTTAATATATGCAGATTGAATAAGGAAGAAAATTGTGCCTAAAAAGTGACTTTTCCAATGTTTTTTTTCTATTTTCATTTGTAGGTGGACAAAAACCAAAAAGCTATATTCTTTTTCTCGACAATTTTTTTTTCCCCTAAAATTGCACAAATTAACTTTTTTTTATGCTTTTATCCTTATTTTACGATAATATATTTTTTCCCTCTAAAACTGCATAAATGGCCCTTTTTTCAATGTTTTTCGGAGATATAAAACATTTCAAGAAAATCCATCTCTTTTACGAAAAAATATATGATTTTACAGCAAAAGGCATTTTTAATAATTTTCTATTGATTTTAATGTTTTGATTAAAAACAAGAAAATAAACACTATATACATTTTCTTTCTTTGAAACTGTACAAAGTACACCCATCTTTAACCTTTTTGGACGTTTAAAAACATTTTGTAGAAAAAAAAGTTTTTCATGTTACAATATAATTTTTTTATCTAAAATTTCATAAATTACGTTTTTTTCTGATTGTTAAGAGTATTAACGGCATTTTACACAAAACCCCTTTTTATAAATATAACAAATGCAATTTGAATTATCCATTTTTCAACGTTTATAAGGGTTTTATAATAATTTTATGACAAATCCATCTTCCCTTAGAAAAAAAGTATGTTTTTACCTCCAAAAGCGAGTTTTTCAGTAATTTTCTTTGAATATTCATGTTGTAATTAAAAACATGAACAATACGCTATAGCGTATTACTTTTCTCTTTAAAGTTACCTAAACTACCATATTTAAACCTTTTTATTGGTTTTAACAGCATTTTGAAGAAAATCCTTTTTTTTTATGTTACATAAAATGTAATACAAGCCATTTGAAGGAAAAAATATATATTTCTTTTAGAAAAAGGATTTTTCAGTGTCTTTTCTTTTCATTTCCATGTTTTGATTGAAAATGATGGAAACAGCAAGAAATATATTAACTTTTTATTTCAATTCATTTATTTCTCTTAAAATTGCATAAACTATCCCATTTCCAGCGTTTTTAGGAGAATTAACATCTTATCCAAGAAACACCGTACTTTTTTTAGTTCGGAAAAAAGGAATATATGCCATTTCACGAAATTATTTGTTTTAACAACTATTTGAAGAAAATTCTTTTTTTATGTTACATAAAATGTAATACAAGCTATTTCAAGAAAAAATATATATTTCTTTTAGGAAAAGGATTTTTCAGTGTTTTTTTTCTTTTCATATCCACGTTTTCAATGAAAAAGAAGGAAAAAGCAAGAAATATATTATTTTTTTTATTGCAAATCATATTTTTCTCTCAAAATTGCATAAATTATACCCTTTCCAGAGTTTTTAGGAGCATTAACATCTTATCTAAGAAAGATATTTTTTTTTTAGTTCAGAAAAAAAGAATATATGCCATTTCACGAAAATTTTTTCTTTGCACGGAAAAAGTGAATTTTTCGATGATTTTCTGCTTATTTCATTGTTTTCATCAAAAAATAAACAAAAAACACTGAATATTGCAACAATATACTTTTTTCTAAAAAAAATCATAAATGACGGGTTTTTCGACGTTTTTAGGAGTATTCACGGCATTTTAAACAAAACCCCTGTTTACAAGTCTAATATATGCAATTTGAATAAAAAAGAAAATATTGCCTAAAAAGTTACTTTTACATTTTTTTTTTTTCTTATTTTCATTTGTTGGTGGAAGAAAACCAGAAAAATACAATCTTTTTCTCGGCAAAATATTTTTTCCCTAAAATTGCACAAATTACCTATTTTTATGCTTTTATCCTTATTTTACGATAATATTTTTTTCTCTAAAAACAGCATAAATAACCCTTTTTTCAATGTTTTTTTTCGGAGATTTACAACTTTTAAAGGAAAACCATCTCTTTTACGAAAAAAATATTATTTTACACCAAAAGTCATTTTTTAATCATTTTCTATTAATTTTAATGTTTTGATTAAAGACAAGAAAATGAACACTATACATTTTCTTTTTCTGAAACTGTACAAAGTACACATTTTTATCCTTTTTGGATGTTTAAACACATTTTTTAGAAAACAACTTTTTCACGTTACAATATATTTTTCTATCTAAAATTTCTTGAATTACGTTTTTTTCAGTTTTTAAGAGTATTAACGGCATTTTACATAAAACACCCTTTTACAGGAATAACATATGCGATTTGAATTATCCATTTTTCAACGTTTTTAAGTGTTTTACAATATTTTTATGACAAATCCATCTTCCCTCAGAAAAAAAGTATGTTTTTACCTCCAAAAGTGAGTTTTTCAGTAATTTTCTTTGAATTTCCATGTTTTAATTAAAAACATGAACAATACGCTATAGCATATTGTTTTTCTATTTAAAGTTACAAAAACTACCCTATTTAAACCTTTATATTGGTTTTAACAACATTTTGAAGAAAATCATTTTTTCATGTTACATTAAATGTAATAGAAGCCATTTCAAGGAAAAAATATATATATTTCTTTTAGAAAAGGATTTTTCAGAGTTTTTTCTTATATCCTTGTTTTGATTGAAAATGAAGGAAAAAGCAAGAAATATATTAACTTTTTATTGCAATTCATTTTTTTCCCTCAAAATTGCATAAATTATCCTTTTTCCAGCGTTTTTAGGAGAGTTAACATCTTATCTTAGAAAGAAGATTTTTTTTTTTAGTTCAGAAAAAAGGAATATATGGTATTTCACGAAAAAAAAGTTCCTTTTCACCGAAAAGTGAATTTTTCGATTATTTTCTACCTATTTTACTGTTTTCATAAAAAAAATAAACAAAAAACACTGAATATTGCGACAATATACTTTTTTCTGAAAATAATAAAAAATGACTTGTTTTTCAACGTTTTTAGGAGTATTAACGGCATTTTAAACAAAACCCTCTTTTACAAATATAGTATATGCAATTTGAATAAAGAAGAAAATTCTGCCTAAAAAGTTAATTTTTCAGTGTTTTTTTTTTCTTATTTTCATTTGTAGGTGTACGAAAACCAAAAAAATTGAAAATAAACACTTTATACATTTTCTTTCTCTGAAACTGTACAAAGTACCCACCTCTAACCTTTTTGGACGTTTAAAACCATTTTGTAGAAAACAACTTTTTGATGTTACAATATAATTTTTTTATATAAAATTTCATAAAATACGTTTTTTCTAGTTTTTAAGAGTTTTAACGGCATTTTACACAAAACCCCCTTATTTAAGTGTAACATATGCGATTTGAATTATCCATTTTTCAACGATTTTAAGAGTTTTACAATATTTTTATGACAAATCCATTTTCCTTTAGAAAAAAAAAGTATATTTTTACCTCCAAAAGTAAGTTTTTCAGCAATTTTCTTTGAAGTTCCATGTTTTAATTACAAACATGAACAATACGATATATGTTTTTTTTCTCTCTAAAGTTACATAAACTACCTTATTTAAACCTTTTTTTGGTTTTAACAACATTTTGAAGAAAATACCTTTTTCATGTCACATAAAATGTAATACAAACCATTTCAAGGAAAGTAATATATATTTCTTTTAGAAAAGGATTTATAGTGTTTTTTTCTTTTTATTTCCATGTTTTGAATGAAAATGAAGGAAAAAGCAAGTAATATATTAACTTTTTATTGCAATTCATTTTTTTCTCTCAAAATTGCATAAATTATCCCTTTTCAAGCGTTTTTAGGAGAATTAACATCTGGTCTAAGAAAGACCATCTTTTTTTTAGTTCAGAAAAAAGGAATATATGCAATTTCACGAAAAAAATTCCTTTTCACCGAAAAATTCATTTTCTGCATATTTAATTTTTTTTATCAAAAAATAAAAAATAAAAACACTGAATATTGCGACAATATACTTCTTTTCTAAAAAAAATCATAAATGACGTGTTTTTAACGTTTTTAGGAGTATTAACGGCATTTTGAACAAAACCCCATTTTACAAGAATAATATATGCAATTTGAATAAAGAAGAAAATTCTCCTTAAAATTTACTTTTTAATGTTGTTTTTTCTTATTTTCATCTGTTGGTGAAAGAAAACCAAAAAAATACATTCCTTTTCTCAACAATATATTTTTCTCTAAAATTGCACAAATTACCTATTTTTATGCTTTTATACTTATTTTACAATAAAAAAAACTTTCTCTAAAACTGCTTCAATGACTCTTTTTTCAATGTTTTTTTTCGGAGATTTACAACTTTTCAAGGAAAACCATCTATTTTACGAAAAAAATATGATTTTACACCAAAAGTCACTTTTTAATAATTTTCTATTGATTTCAATGTTTTGATTAAAAACAAGAAAATAAACACTATATACATTTTCTTTCTCTGAAACTGTACAAAGTACCCGTTTTTATCCTTTTTGGAAGTTTAAACACATTTTGTAGAAAACAACTTTTTCATGTTACAATATACTTTTTATATCTAAAATTTCCTAAATTACGTTTTTTTCAGTTTTTAAGAAAAAAGGAACATATGCCATTTCACGAAAAAAGTTCCTTTTCACCGAAAAAGTGGATTTTTCGATGATTTTGTGCTTATTTCATTGTTTTCATAAAAAATAAACAAAACAATGCATTTTGCGACTATATACTTTTTCTCAAAAATTTCGTAAATGACGTGTTTTTCAACGTTTTTGGGAGTATTAACGGCATTTTACACGAAACCTCCTTTTACAAGTATAATATAGGCAATTTGAAAAAAGAAAAAAAATCTACCAAAAAAGTGACTTTTTCAATGTTTTTATCTTATTTTCATTTGTTGGTGGAAGAGAAGAAAAAAATACATTTTTTTTTCGACAATACTTTTTTTCTCTAAAATTGCACAAACTACCCATTTTTATGTTTTTATCCTTATTTTACGATAATATATTTTTTTACTCTAAAACTGTATAAATGACCCTTTTTTTCAATGTTTTTTTGGAGATTTACAACTTTTCAAGGAAAACCATCTCTTCTAAAATAGCACAAATTACCCATTTTTCTGTTTTCGTCCTTATTTTAGGACAATATTTTTTTTCTCCACAACTGAGTAAATGACCATTTTTTCAATGTTTTTGAGAGATTTACAACTTTTCAAGAAAAACCCTTTCTTTTATGAAAAAAAAAATAAAATGATTTTACA
Organism: Callinectes sapidus; assembly: GCA_020233015.1. Classification (NCBI taxonomy): domain Eukaryota; kingdom Metazoa; phylum Arthropoda; class Malacostraca; order Decapoda; family Portunidae; genus Callinectes; species Callinectes sapidus. The sequence continues at coordinate 57,349 of JAHFWG010000199.1, read as the reverse complement.
CCAAAAAATTCATCTTTTATTAATTTTCTATTGGTTTCAATGTTTTGATTAAAAACAAGAGAAAAAACACTTTATACGTTTTCTTTCTCTGAAAGTATATAAAGTACCAAATTTTAACCTTTTTGGACGTTTTAACATTATTTTGAAGAAAAGACCTTTTTCATGTTACAAAAAATGTAATATATGCCGTTCAAGAAAGAAAATATTTCCTTCAAAAAAAGGGATAATTTATATGTTTCTATTTTAATTTCCATGTTTTGATTGAAAAGGAAGGAAAAATCAATAAATCCATGTAGTTTTTATGGCAGCACATTTTCTTTCCTTTAAACGTTTTTCAAAGTATCAACAACATTTTAAAGAAAACCCTCTTTTTCACTTAAATATAATTGTGATATATGCAATCAAACCATATAAGAAAAATTCTACCCTATTTTAACCTAATTTTTAGGAGTTTCAACAATATTTTTAGGAAATTTTTTTTTAATTTAAATAAAAATAAAGAAAGTAAAGAAAAGTAAAGAGAAAATACCAATTTGTCAAAAATTTTCTTTGTTTCTCTTTTTCTATCCATGTTTTGATTGAAAATGAAGGTAAAAGACATTTAACTATGGCAATACATTTTTTTTATCATAATTGCATAAAATATCTCTTTTTTATCGTTTTTAAGAGTATTAACAAAATTTCAAAGAAAATCACTCTGTTATAGTAAAAAAAAATGTTATATATATCATTTTATGAAAAACTTCACTCTAAAAGTGAATTTTTCAAATATTTTATACTTATTTCCATGTTTTCATGGAAAACAAGTAAAAAAAGAGGAAAAACAATGACTGTAATGACAATATAGTTTTTTTCTGTAAAGTTTCATGAGTACGCTTTTTTTGCAGCTTTTAGGAGTATCAACAGCACTTTAGACAAAACCCCCCTTTTCAAGCATAATATATGCAATTTCAAAAAAGGAAAAAAAATAGCTAAGAGTGCATTTATCATCAATTTTTAAACGTTTTTTAAGAGTTTTTCTATATTTTTATGACAAATACATCTACCTTTTGAAAAAAAGAATGTTTTTACCTCCAAAAGTGAGTTTTTCAGTCATTTTCTTTTAATTTCCATGTTTTAATTAAAAACAACAACAATACACTACATATATATATTTTTTCTCTTTAAAGTTACATAAACTACCCTATTTTAACCTTTTTTATTGGCTTTAACAACATTTTGAAGAAAATCCCTTTTCCATGTTACATAAAAATTAATACAAGCCATTTCTTCTTCTTCTTCTTCTGCAGCTGCTCCCATGTTCATATGGGGTCGCTGTTCCTCGCTAGTGTTCTCCACAAGGCCCGGTCCCCAACATCCTCTTCCATCAATCCTCTCTCACTCAGGTCTTCTTCGATGCAATCCTTCCACCTTTTCTTTGGTCTGCCACGTTGCCTTCTTCCCTCCACTTCCATATCAAGTATCTTTCTACCGACATACTCTTCTTCTCGTCTTTTGATGTGACCGAACCATTGCATTCTCCTTTCTTGTACTTTCTTTGTTACCTCCGTTACTTTTGCTGTTCCCCTTATAAGACTGTTTCTCACTTTATCCCTCCTTGTCACCCCAAGCATCCACCTTAACATTCTCATCTCAGCAACCTCCAACTTACTCTCTTGTGCTCTCTTTATTGGCCACGTTTCCGCACCATACAACATTGCTGGTCTTACAACTGATTTAAACACTTTCCCCTTTACTCTTGCACTAATTTTTCGGTCACATAGCACTCCAGTTGTTCTTTTCCAATTCTTCCAGCCCGATTGGATACGGGGACTAATCTCTCCATCCAAGCTGCCATCCGCTGCTATGTGAGAGCCTAAGTATCTAAACTCCTTGGCCCCCTTTAACTTCACATCTTGCATCCATACCTCACTCTCCTGCCGACCATTAAAATTCAGATACTCCGTCTTCTCCCTGCTAATTCTCAAACCTCTCTCCTCCAATGCTCTTCTCCATCTCTCCAACATTCTCTCAACACCACCTCTACTTTCATCCACCAAAAACTATGTCATCTGCGAACAACATGGTCCACGGTGCCTCCTCCTTTATATTTTAGACACTGTCATCCATGAGTAGGTTGAACAGGTATGGGCTCAGAGAAGATCCTTGGTGCAGACCCACTCTCACGCCGAACTCTTCCGTTGTTCCCACACTGCTCCTTACCCTCGTCCATGAGCCTTCGTACATGTCCTGGATCACCCTCACATACTTCTCAGATGCTCCTTTCCTTCTCATACTAGCCCAAACTTCTGGGCGTGGCACTGTATCATACGCTTTTTCCTTTTTACAAGCCATTTCAAGGAAAAAAAAAGTATATTTCTTTTAGAAAAGGATTTATCAGTGTTTTTCTTTTCATTTCCATGTTTTGATTGAAAATGAAGGAAAAATCAAGAGATGTATTAACTTTTTATTGCAATTCATTTTTTCTCTCAAGATTGCATAAATTATCCCCTTTTCAGCGTTTTTAGGAGAATTAACATCTTGTCTAAGAAAGACCATCGTTTTTAGTGAAGAAAAAAGGAATATATGCCATTTCATGAAAAAAGTTCCTTTTCACCGAAAGAGTGGATTTTTCGATGTTTTTCTGCTTATTTCATTGTTTTAATAAAATATAACAAAAAAACAATGAATATTGCGACAAAATACTTTTTTCTCAAAAATTTCATAAACGACGTGTTTTTCTACGTTGTAACGGCATTTTACACAAAACCCCGTTTTACAAGTATAATATATGCCATTTGAATAAAGAAAAAAATCTACCTAAAAAGTGACTTTTTCAATGTTTTTATCTTATTTTCATTTGTTGGTGGAAGAAAAGCCAAAAATTCATTCTTTTTTTCAACAATACTTTTTGTCTCTAAAATTGCACAAATTACACATTTTTATGTTTTTATCCTAATTTTACGATAAGATTTTTTTTCTCTAAAATAGCAGAAATTACCCTTTTTTCAATGTTTTTTTTCGGAGTTTAACAATTTTTCAAGGAAAACCATCCCTTCTAAAATTGCACAAATTACCTATTTTTTTATGTATTCATCCTTATTTTACGAAAATATATATTTTTCAACAAAACTGCAGCAGTAACCCTTTTTCGATGTTTTTTTCGGAGATTTACAACTTTTCAAGGAAAACCCTCTCTTTTACGAAAAAATAAAATAAAATTATTTTACACCAAAAGTCATTTTTTAGTAATTTTCTATTGATTTCAATGTTTTGATTAAAAAAGAAAATAAACACTATTTACAGTATCTTTCTCTGAAAGAATACAAAGTACCCATTTTTAACCTTATTGGACGTTTAAAAACATTTTGTAGAAAAAAATTTTCCAATATAATTTTTTATATAGAATTTCGTGAATTATGTTTTTTTCAACGTTTTTAAGAGTATTAACGGCATTTTACACAAAACCCCCTTTTACAAGTATAACATATGCAGTTTGAATTTAAAAAACAAAAAACTCCCTGAAAAGTTACTCTTTTTAATGTTTTCCAAGGTGTTTTAATTGGTTGATAGAAAAAAAGCAAAAAAATCGCTGTTTTTTACGACAATATTTTTTTTTCTCTAAAACTGCATAAATCACCCTTTTTTCAACGTTTTTTGGAGACGTAAAACTTTTTTTAAGAAAGCCGCTCTCTTTTAGAAAAAAAAGGATGATTTTACTCCAAAAGTGATTTTTCAATGATTTTCTATTGATTTCAATGTTTTGATTAAAAACAAGAAAAAACACATTATACATTTTCATGGAAAACAATTAAAAAAAAAGGAAAAACAATGACGGTTAAGATAATATAGTTTTTTTTTCTTTAAAATTTCATAAATACGATTTTTTTGCAGCTTTTAGGAGTATCAACACCATTTTCGACAAAACCAAAGTTTTCAAGCAGGCAATTTCAAAAAAAGAAAAAAAATAGCTAAGAGTGCATAAATCATCAATTTTTCAACGTTTTTAAGGGATCTACAATATTTTCATGACAAATCCATCTTCCCTTAGAAAAAAAAAATGTTTTTACCTCCAAAAGTGAGTTTTTTAGTAATTTTCTTTTAATTTCTATGTTTTAATAAAAATCAAGAACAATGCACTACATATATATATATATATATATATATATATATATATATATATAT
>JAHFWG010000199.1:26389-52889 GCA_020233015.1 Callinectes sapidus | reverse complement strand
TTCATTTGTTGGTGAAAGAAAAACAAAAAATACATTCTTTCTTTCGACAATGTTTTTTTTTTTTTCTCTAAAATTGCACAAATTACCCATTTTTATGTTTTTATCCTTATTTTACGATAATATTTTGTTTTCTCTAAAACTGCATTAATGACCCTTTCTACAATGTTTTTTTTTTTTTTTTTTTTTTTGGAGATTTACAACCTTTCAAGGAAAAGCATCTCTTCTTAAAATGCACAAATTACCCATTTTTATGTTTTCATCCTTATTTTACGACAATATTTTTTTTCTCCAAAACTGCATAAATGACCCTTTTTCAATGTTTTTCGGAGATTTACAACTTTTCAAGGAAATCCGTTTCTTTTACGAAAAAAAAATGATTTTAACCCAAAAAAGGCATTTTTTAATAATTTTCTATTGATTTCAATGTTTTGATTAAAAAAAGAAAATAAACACTATTTACAGTATCTTTCTCCACACCTGTACATAGTACCTATTTTTAACCTTTTTTGACTTTGAAAAACATTTTGTACAGAAAACTTTTTCATGTTACAATATACTTTTTTATCTAAAATATCACAAATTACGTTTTTTTCAACGTTTTTAAGAGTATTAACGGCATTTTACACAAAACCCTCATTTACAAGTATAACATATGTAATTTGAATTAAGAAAAAAAATTCTGCCTGAAAAGTGACTTTTAATGTTTTCCATGTTATTTTCATTGGTTCATAGAAGAAAAGCTAAAAAATAATTGTTTTTTACGACAATATTTTTTTTCTCTAAAACTGCATAAATCAACCTTTTTCAACGTTTTTTTTTTTTTTTTTTTTTTGAGATTCAGAACTTTTCAAGGAAGCCGCTCTCTTTTAGAAAAAAGAATCATTTTACTCCAAAAGTGATAAATCAATGACTTTCTGTTGATTTCAAAGTTTTGATTAAAAACAAGAGAAAAAACACATTATACATTTTCTTTCTCTGAATGTATATAAACTACCAAATTTTAACCTTTTTGGACGTTTTAACAATATTTTGAAGAAAAAACCTTTTTCATGTTACAAAAAATGTAATATATGCCGTTCAAGAAAGAAAATGTTTCTTTCAAAAAAAGGTATAACTTAAATGTTTTTATTTTAATTTCCATGTTTTGATTGAAAAGGAACGAAAAAATCAATAAACCCATGTAGTTTTTACGGCTATACATTTTCTTTCCTTAAAATTCCATAAATTACCCTTGTTTCATCATTTTTCAGAGTATTAACATTTAAAGAAAACCCACTTTTTCACGTAAATATAATTGTAATATGTGCAATTTAACCAAAAAATAAATAAAAAAGATTTTCTACCCTAGTTTAACTTTTTAGGAGTTTTAACAATATTTTGAGGAAAAATCTTTTTCATTTAAATAAAAAACATGCCATTCAAAGAAAAAAAAATTTGTCAAAAATTTTCTTTGTTTCTCTTTTTCTTTCCATGTTTTGATTGAAAATGAAGGTAAAAGACATAATTATTGTGGCAGTACATTTTTTTTTATCAAAATTGCATAAATTACCTCTTTTTCATCGGTTTTAAGAGTATTAACAACATTTCAAAGAAAATCACTCTGTTATAGTTTTAAAAAATGTTATATATACCATTTTATGAAAAACTTCACTCTTAAAGTGAATTTTTCAACAATTTTTTACTTATTTCCATGTTTTCATGGAAAACAAGTAAAAAAGGGAAAAACAATGACTGTTACGATAATATAGCTTTTTTTCTGTAAAGTTTTTTTGCCGCTTTTAGGAGTATCAACAGCATTTTAGACAAACACCTCTTTTCAAGCATAATATATGCAAATTCAAAAAAGGAAAATAAAATAGCTAAGAGTGCATATATCATCCATTTTTCAACGTTTTTAAGGGTTTTACAATATTTTTATGGCAAATCCATCTACCCTTAGACAAAAGTATGTTTTTACCTCTAAAAGTGAGTTTTTCAGTAATTTTCTTTTAATTTCCATGTTTTTATTAAAAACAAGAACAATCAATCAATCATGGGGGCCGTTCGCCGGGGGGCGCGTTGCCTCGCCTACCCTACGGCGCCACTCCTGTCGGTCACGCCTCGCGAGTCCCCATGCAGGCTCCCTTCCTATACCGAGTAACTCCCAGCAGGAGGCATCGACTTGCCGCTGCAATGAGTTCTGTGGGCGTCCCCTAGGCCTCCTCCAGGTTGGGTTGTCCCTTACGGAAACAACCCGACAAGCAGGGTCGGCTTTCGGGTATCGCGCCACATGCCCATATAGTCGCAGTTGGTGCTGACGGACTATGCTAGTAATAGGCCTCGAATCGGTCTCGTGGAACAATCGCTGATTTGACACAAAGTCATACCAGCGGTATCCCATAATCCTACGAAGGCATCTAGTACCAAATACATCAATTCGCCTCTTCAGGTCGGTGTTCAGCGTCCATGTCTCACAACCATAGAGTAAGACAGGGATCACCAGCGACTTGAAGATCCGAATCTTTGTCCGTCTGCACAGGTATCGACAACGCCAAATACTCGTGTTGAGCGAATCCATAACGCCGTGGGCCAGGCCAATCCGCCGTGTGACTTCTTGGCTCGACCCACCATCGTTATGTACTACACTACCAAGGTATGTGAAACTTTTCAAGATCTCAATGTCCTCGCCACACGCATGGACAGACTGTACTGTTTCATCCAGCACGCCTCCAAACACCTGGACCTTGGTCTTGGCCCAGGAAACCTTAAGTCCCAAGGGCTTCACCTCCTCGTGCAGTGCCTCTAGAGCCATTACCAGAACCTCCAGTGACTCAGCGAAGATTGCTGCATCATCAGCAAAAACAAGATCTGTAATCTTGGTGTTGCCGACAGATGCTCCACAATGACTTTGTTCCACAACTCTGCCTAGTACCCAATCCATGCATGTGTTGAAAAGTGATGGAGCAAGCACACAGCCCTGCCTCACACCTGTATTCACAGGAAGAAGCTGGACTCGCCTCCTCCACACTTCACAGCACTTACAGTCCCGGAGTACAGGCCAGTTAATAGACCAATAATCCTTGCAGGAATCCCACGGAGACGCAGAAGATCCCAGAGTGTCTCTCGATGCACTGAGTCAAACGCCTTCTTGAGATCGACATAGGCTGCAAGCATTCCCTGTCGAAACTCACGACGGCGCTCCACCAGTACGCGAAGCGCTAGGATACGGTCAGTTGTTGACTTACCGGGCGTGAACCCTGACTGCTCAGGTCTCTGATGCTTCAGCAGGTGAGTGCGGATCCGTGTCAGCAGCAAATGGGCAAGCACCTTGCCTGGTACGCTGAGCAGCGTTATTCCACGGTAGTTGCTGCAGTCTTGACGGTCCCCTTTCCCCTTCCAGATAGGGACGACCAACCCTTTCTTCCAGTCAGGGAGAATGGTGCCTGAATGCCATACAGCAGTCAAGACAGCATGCAACCCACGGATCATGGCTTCACCCCCAACTTTGAGCAGCTCCGCACTGATGTTGCAGATGCCAGCTGCCTTTCCACCCCTCAACTTTGCCACAGCCTCCTTGACATCGCCAATGGAGGGTGCAGTTTCGTCAATGGGTGGATCAGCATCCAGCGTCTGCAACCCTGCAGTCCGGAGCTGTCCGCTTGGAGGATCCACCGTGAACAGCTGCTCAAAGTACTCAGCCCAACGAGCCATCTGCCCATCTGCGTCCGATACGAGGCAACCATCTGCTGTTCGGATAGCACTCACCTGAGAAGTAGACTTGGAGCGGAGTTTCTTCAGAGCTCGATAGGCAGGTCTGAGGTCATTAGCATTTAAATGACACTCGACATCCTCAGCGAGACCCCTGACGTACCTCTCCTTGTCTCTTCTCAGAAGAGTTCTAGTCCTACGTGACAGAGCCCTGTACTGGTCATGGTCCCCAGCAAGTCTGGCAGCGCAGCTCTCCTCAATACTTTCCAGCGTCTTTACCGAGGTGAAGCCACTCCGTAACTTCAGGCGATCCCCATTGCATTCCTTGGCAGCCTCAAGAGTCTCACGTTTGAAGGTATCCCATAGCTCCTCAGGGTCCTCAAGGGTGTCGAGCATTCCAAACCGATTGGAGACTGTCACTGCATACTCTTGTGCACATGTCAAGTCCTTCAGCTTCTCAAGATGAAACACAGTGTGTTTGCGTTTTGGAGGCTTTCTGGACTTGATATGAAGCTTGAGTGAAGCAACAACAAGTCTGTGATCGGTCGCAAAGAACTCGGCACTCCGAAAAACCCTGCATTTCTGGAGGATCCTCCAACGAGTACTGACAAGGATATGATCAATCTCCTTCGCTACCCCTCCGGCATTGCTATACCAAGTCCAGCGGTGCAGCGCTGGTCTCTGATACCAGGAACCCGCAATTCTCAGCCTTCTGGATCTTGCAAAAGTCAGAAGGAAAGAGCTGTTGTCATTCCTGGTACCAGAACCATGGGGACCAACACATATTTCATAGCCAGCCCTTTCGGTGCCAGTGACAGCATAAAAGTCGCCCAGGACAATGAGTGCATCACGGCGGGGACACTGGTCCAGTACAGAGTCGAGTTTGGCATAGAACATCTCCTTCTCTTCAGTTTCACATACCTCGGTAGGAGCATATACAGCAAGAACAGACATGAAGCCTAAACAGTGCTTCAGCCTTAATCGCATTATACGCTCATCAACCGGAGTAACCTTTACAACAGACGGCTGCAGTTTGCTGGAGACGCCTATGGCTACCCCCTTGACACGGTGACCATTGCTCGTGCCGGACCAGTAGTAAGTAAAACCCTTACTACTGGTCTCGCCACTGCCAGGCCTCCTTGTCTCAGAGAGCCACACCATATCCACCCTCAGCCTACTGAGCTCATCTGATAAATGAGGTAGTCGGTGATGCTCTGAGAGACTCAGGACATTCCAAGAGCCCACACGCAGAACCCTTCGAAGGTTCACCCCAGAAGCGGTCCAACGTGCAGGCGCCACATCTGCAGCTCCGCAGGCACCCCCAAAATCAGAAGTAGGGTTAGGGGGTCCTCCCGCCCCTTTCAGGACACAGGGCTCCCGCAGGCTTTCCCCTGCATCCGTCATACCGGTAGGCAGGCCCCTCTGGTGCCTTGGCACCCGAGAGGTCTGCACGGTCGGACCCCTCAGCATACTTGAATCGGGGCCGTTGCCAGAGGCACGCCCGCGCCTATAACCCCCACCCCGACCTCTGCCTCTAATCTTGTTGGTGGCTGTAAGTATTTTTTTACGGGGAGGGGTTGCAAGCCCCACCCCAACCAGCTGGTGAGGCATTGCCAGGGACACTAGTATCCCTGGCTGCCCAAAACTGAGGAAGAGAAGGCACAGATGAGGAGAGACAGAGGGGAAAGAGAAATATGGGAGGTAAAGGGCACTTACTCCTCACTTGGATAGAATCCACCCACCACCATAGAACAATACACTACATATACATTTTTTATTATTTATATTATTTTTTTGTTATTTATAATATTATATTATATAATATATATAATATAATACATATATATATATAATATAATATTATATATATATATATATATATATATATATATATATAATAGATATATATATATATATATATATATATATATATAAATAGATATATATATATATATAAAATATATATGTACAACAATACACTACATATATATTTTTTTCTCTTTAAAGTTACATAAACTCACCTATTTTAACCTTTTTTATTGGTTTTGATAACATTTTGAAGAAAATCCCTTTTTCATGTTACATAAAATGTAATACAAGCCATTTCAAGGAAAAAAAATGTATATTTCTTTTAGAAAAAGGATTTTTTCATTTCCATGTTTTGATTGAAAATGAAGGAAAAAGCAAGAAATATATTAACTTTTTATTGCAATTCATTTTTTCCCTCAAAATTGCATAAACTATCCCCTTTTCAGCGTTTTTAGGGGAATTAACATCTTGTCTAAGAAAGACGGTGCAGTGGCTAGCGCGTCTGGCTACGAATCCGTGGGCCCGAGTTCGATCCCGGACGAGGACGGCGCGGACACCACCCAGGTTTTCATCCTTCACTGGTCGATAAATGGGTACCTAGGGCAACCTAGGGAAGGTAAACTGTGGAAACCCGGATTTCATGCTGGCCCCATGTCCCGGGGTAAGGGATTATTCCACCACAGGCTCAAAGGCCAAGGAGACGGGAGATGAGCGCCCGCAGCTACGCGCTGATACAGCGTAAGCCCCCCACTTTACCTAAGAAAGATCATCACTTTTAGTGAAGAAAAAAGGAACATATGCCATTACACGAAAAAAGTTCCTTTTCACCGAAAAAGTGGATTCTTCGATGATTTTCTGCTTATTTCATTGTTTTCATAAAAAATAAACAAAAAACAATGAATATTGCGACAATATACATTTTTCTCAAAAATTTCATAAATGACGTGTTTTTCAACGTTTTTGGGAGTATTAACGGCATTTTACACATAACCCCTTTTTACAAGCATAATATATGCAGTTTCAATAAAGAAAAAGAATCTGCGTAAAAAGTGACTTTTTCAATGTTTTTATCTTTTTTTCATTTGTTGGTGGAAGAAAAACAAATAATACATTCTTTTTTTCGAGAATACTTTTTTTCTCTAAAATTGCACAAATTACCCATTTTTATATTTCTATCCCTATTTTACGATAATATTTTGTTTTTTTTCTAAAACTGCGTAAATGACCCTTTTTTCAATGTTTTTTTTCGGAGATTTACAACTTTTCAAGAAAAACCATTTCTTCTTAAATTGTACAAATTACCCATTTTCATGTTTTCATCCTTATTTTACAAAATATTTTTTCTCCAAAACTGCATAAATGACCCTTTTTTAATGTTTTTCGAAGATTTAGAACTTTTTTAGGAAACCACTCTCTTTTACGAAAAAAAAAATGATTTGACACCAAATGTCATTTTTCAATAATTTTCTATTGATTTCAATGTTTTGATTAAAAAAAGAAAATAAACACTATTTACGGTATCTTTCTATGAAATTGTACAAAGTACCCATTTTTAACCTTTTAGGACGTTTATAAACATTTTGTAGAAAAAATTTTTCGTTACAATATACTTTTTTTATCTAAAATTTCATAAATTACACTTTTAACAGCTTTTAGGAGTATCAACAGCATTTTAGACAAAACCTCCTTTTCAAGCATGCAATTTTATGAAAGGAAAAAAATAGCTAAGGGTGCGTAAATCATCCATTTTTCAACGTTTTCAAGGGTTTTACAATATTTTTATGTTAAATCCATCTTCCCTTAGGAAATAATATGTTTTTACCTCCAAAAGTGAGTTTTTCAGTAATTTTCTTTTAATTTATATGTTCTAATTAAAAACAAAAATACACTAGGTATATAATTTTTCTCTTTAAAGTTACATAAACTACCCTATTTTAACCTTTTTATTGGTTTTAACAACATTTTGAAGAAAATCCTTTCTTCAGGTTTTATAAAATGTAATACAAGCCATTCCAAGAAATAAAATGTATATTTCTTTTAGAAAAAGGATTTATCAGTGCTTTTCTTTTCATTTCCATGTTTTGATTGAAAATGAAGGAAAAAACAAGAAAAAAATACATTAACTTTTTATTGCAATCCATTTTTTCTCTAAAAATTGCATAAATTATCTCCTTTTCAGCGTTTTTAGGAGAATTAACATCTTGTCTAAGAAAGACCATCTCTTTTACTGAAGAAAAAAGGAATATATGCCATTTCACGAAAAAAGTTCCTTTTCACCCAATAAGTTAATTTATCGATGATTTTCATCTTATTTCATTGTTTTCATGCAAAATAAAGAAAAAACAATGAATATTGGGAATATATACTTTTTTCTAAAAAAAAATCATAAATTACATGTTTTTCAACGTTTTTGGGAGTATTAACGGCATTTTACACAAAACCCCCTTTTACAGGTATAATATATGAAAGAAACATCTGCGTAGAAAGTGACTTTTTCAATGTTTTTATCTTATCTTCATTTGTTGGTGGAAGAATAGCAAAAAATAAATTCTTAATTTCGACAACACTTTTTTCCTCTAAAATTGCACAAATTACCCATTTTTATGTTTTTATCCTTATTTTACGATAATATATATATATATTTTTTTTAAACTGCATAAATGACCCTTTTTTCAGTATTTTTTCGGAGATTTACAATTTTTCAAGGAAAACCATCTCTTCTAAAATTGCACAAATTACCCATTTTTATTTTACGACAATATTTTTTTTCCTCCAAAACTGCATAAATGACCCTTTTTTCATTGTTTTCGGAGATATACAACTTTTCAAGGTAAACTCTCATTTTTACGAAAATAAAAATTGAATGATTTTACACCAAAATTAATTTTTTAATCATTTTCTATTGATTTCAATGTTTTTGATTAAGAAAAGAAAATAAACACTATTTACAGTATCTTTCTCTAAAACTGTACAAAGTACCCATTTTTAACCATTTTATACGTTTAAAAACATTTTTTATATGTTTTAGCAACACTTTGAAGAAAATCCCTTTTTCATGTTACATAAAATGTAATACAAGCCATTTCAAGGAAAAAAATGTATATTTCTTTTAGAAAAAGGATTTATCAGTGTTTTTCCTTTCATTTCCACGTTTTAATTGAAAATGAAGGAAAAAGCAAAAAATATATGAACTTTTTATTGCAACTCATTTTTTCTCTCAAAAATGTATAAATTATCTCCATTTCAGCGTTTGTAGGAAAATTAACATCTTGTCTAAGAAAGACCATCTTTTTTGTTAAAGAAAAAAAGATATATATGCCATTTCACGAAAAAAGTTCCCTTTCACAGAAAAAGTGAATTTTTCGATGATTTTCTGCTTATTTCATTGTTTTTATAAAAAATAAACAAAAAACAATGGATATTGCGACAATATACTTTTTTCTCAAAAATTTCATAAATGACGTGTTTTTCAACGTTTTTGGGAGAACTAACGGCATTTTACACAAAACCCTTTTTTAAAAGCATAATATATGCAATTTGAATAAAGAAAAATAACCTGCCTAAAAAGTGACTTTTCAAAGTTTTTATCTCATTTTCATTTGTTGGTGGAAGAAAAACAGAAAATACATTCTTTTTTTCGACAATACTTTTTTTCTCTAAAATTGCACAAATTACCCATTTTTATGTTTTTATACTTATTTTACGATAATATTTTGTTTTCTCTAAAACTGCAAAAATGTCCCTTTTTTCAATTATTTTTTTTCGGATATATAAACTATACAAGGAAAACCACCTCTTCTCAAATTATACAAATTACCCATTTTTATGTTTTCATCCTTATTTTACAAAATATTTTTCTCCAAAACAGCATAAATGACCCTTTTTTCAATGTTTTTCGAAGATTTAGAATTTTTTAAAGAAACCGCTCTCTTTTACGAAAAAAATAAATAAATAAAATGATAAGACACCAAATGTCATTTTTTAATAATTTTCTATTGATTTCATTGTTTTGATTAAAAAAAAAATACACTATTTACGGCATCTTTCTCTGAAATTGTACAAAGTACCCATTTTTAACCTTTTTGGACGTTTAAAACATTTTGTAGAAAAAACTTTTTTCAAGTTACAATATACTTTTTTTATCTAAAATTTCATAAATTACGTTTTTTTCAACGTTTTTAGGAGTATAAACGGCATTTTACACAAAACCCCCATTTACAAGTAAGACTTATGCAATTTGAATTAAAAAAAAAAAAATTCTGCCTGAAAAATGTCTGTTCTACTGTTTTCCATGTTATTTTTAAGGGTTGATGGAAGAAAAGCAAAAAAAAAAGTTTTTTACGACAATTTTTTTCTCTAAAACTGCATAAATCACCCTTTTTTCAACGTTTTTTGGAGATTTGAAAATTTTCAAGAAAGCTGCTCTCTTTTAGAGAAAATGGGTTATTTTACTCCAAGAGTGATTTTTCAATGATTTTCTATTGATTTCAATGTTTTGATTAAAAACAAGATAAAAACACTTCATACAATTTCTTTCTCTGAAAGTATATAAACTATCAAATTTTAACCTTTTTGGACGTTTTAACAACATTTTTAAGAAAAAAACTTTTTCATTTTAAAAAAATGTAATATATGCCGTTCAAGAAGGATAATATTTCTTTCAAAAAAAGGGATAATTTAAATGTTTCTATTTAAATTTCCATGTTCTGATTGAAAAGGAAGGAAAAATTTATAAATCTATGTAGTTTTTCTGGCAGCACATTTTCTTTCCTTAAAATTCCATAAATTACCAGTCTTTCAACGTTTTTCAGAGTATCAACAGCATTCTAAGGAAAACCCTCTTTTTCACGAAAATATAATTGTAATATATGCAATTTAACCAAAAGAAGTTGATTTTCCACCCTATTTTAACCTTTTTAGGAGTTTTAACAACAGTTTGGGGAAAAATCTTTATCATTTAAATAATAAGCATGTCATTCAAAAGAAAAAAAAACATTTATGTGAAAAATTTTCTTTCTTTCTCTTTTTTTTATCAATGTTTTGATTGAAAATGAAGGGAAAAGACATTTAATTATTATGAGAATACATTTTTTTATGAAAATTACATAAATTACCTCTTTTTTCTTCGTTTTTAAAATTATTACCAACATTTCAAAGAAAAACACCCTGTCATAGTTTAAAAAATTTATATATACCATTTTATGAAAAACTTTCAAACAATTTCAACAATTTTTTTACTTATTTTTATGTTTTTATGGAAAACAAGTAAAAAAAAAAACAATGAATGGTACGATAATGTAGTTTTTTCCATAAAATTTCACAAATACGCTTTTTTAGCAACTTTTAGGACTATCAACAGCTATTTAGACAGAACCCCCCTTTTCAAGCATCCAATTCCAAAAAAAGGAAAAATAATATCTAAGACTGCATAAATAATCCATTTTTCAACGTTTTTAAGGGTTTTACAATATTTTTATGACAAATCCATCTTCCCTTAGAAAAAAAGTATGTTTTTACCTCCAAAAGTGAGTTTTTCAGTAATTTTCTTTTAATTTCCATGTTTTAATTAAAAGCAAGAACAATACACTACATATATTTTTTTTTCTCTTTAAAGTTACATAAACTATCCTATTTTAACCTTTTTTTATTGGTTCTAACAAGATTTTGAAGAAATTCCCTTTTTAATGTTTTATAAAATGTAATACAAAACAATTCAAGAAAAAAAATGTATATTTCTTTTAGAAAAAGGATTTCTCAGTGTTTTTCTTTTCATTTCCATGTTTTGATTGAAAATGAAGGAAAAAGAAAGAAATATAAAAACTTTTTTTTATTGCAACTGATTTTTTCTCTCAAAATTGCATATATTATCCCCTTTTCAGCGTTTTTAGGAGAATTAACATCTTTTTTTGGAAAGACCATCTATTTTAGTGAAGAAAAAAAGGAATATATGACATTTCACGAAAAAAGTTCCTTTTCACCGAAAAAGTGAGTTTTTCGATGATTTTCTGCTTATTTCATTGTTTTCATCAAAAATAAACAAAAAACACTGAATATTGCGACAATATACTTTTTTCTCAAAAATTTCATAAATGACTTGTTTTCAACGTTTTGGGGAGTATTAACGGCATTTTACACAAAACCCCCTTTTACAAGTATAGTATATGCAATTTGAATTAAGAAAAAAAATCTGCATAAAAAGTGACTTTTTCAATGTTTTTATTTTATTTTCATTTGTTGGTGGAAGAAAAGCAAAAAAATACATTCCTTTTTCGACAATACTTTTTTTTCTCTAAAATTGCACAAATTACCTACCCATTTTTATGTTTTTATCCTTATTTTAGGATAATTTTTTTTCTCCAAAACTGTATAAATGACTCTTTTTTCAAACTTCTTTTTTTATTTACAACTTTTCAAGGAAAACCATCTCTTCTAAAACTGCACAAATTACCCATTTTTATGTTTTCATGCTTAATTTACGACAATATTTTTTTTCTCCAAAACTGCATAAATGACCCTTTTTTCAATGTTTTTCGGATATTTACAACTTTTCAAGGAAAACCCTTTCTTTTACGAAAAAAAATAAAATGATTTTACACCAATAATCATTTTTTAATAATTTTCTATTGATTTCAATGTTTTGATTAAAGAGAGAAAATAAGCATTATTTACAGTATCCTTATCTGTACCAGTACAAAGTACCCATTTTATTCTTTTTTGACGTTTAAAAACATTTTGTAGAAAAAACTTTTTCATGTTACAATATACCTTTTTATTTAAAATTTCCTGAATTACGTTTTTTTCAACGTTTTTCAGAGTATTAACGGCATTTTACTTAAAACCTCCATTTACAAGTATAATATATGCATTTTGAATTAAGAAAAAAAATTCTGTATGAAAAAAAAAACTTATTTTAATGTTTTCCATGTTATTTTCATTGGTTGATAGGAGAAAAGCAAATAAATAATTATTTTCTACGGAAATTGTTTTTTTTCTGTAAAACTGCGTAGATCACCCTTTTTTCAACGTTTTTTTGGAGATTTAAAACTTTTCAAGGAAACCGCTCTCTTTTAAAAAAAGGATAATTTTACTCCAAATTTATTTTTCAATGATATTCTATTGATTTCAATGTTTTGATTAAAAACAAGAGAAAAAAAAAACT
Source organism: Callinectes sapidus (assembly GCA_020233015.1). Taxonomy (NCBI): domain Eukaryota; kingdom Metazoa; phylum Arthropoda; class Malacostraca; order Decapoda; family Portunidae; genus Callinectes; species Callinectes sapidus. Next base: position 40,234 of record JAHFWG010000199.1, on the reverse strand, counting down.
TTATACATTTTCTTTCTCTGAAAGCATATAAACTACCAAATTTTATCCTTCTTGGATGTTTTAACAACATTTTGAAGAAAAAACCTTTTTCATGTTACAAAAAATGTTCAAGAAAGTTCCGTTCAAGAAAGAAAATATTTCTTTTATAGGGATAATTTTAATGGTTTTATTTTAATTTCCATGTTTTGATTGAAGAGGAAGGAAAAATCAATAAATCCATGTAGTTTTTATGACAGTGCATGTTCTTTCCTTAAAATTCCATAAACTACCTGTTTTTCAACGTTTTTAAAAATATTAGCAACATTTTTTTTTTAAATCTCTTTTTCACGTAAATATAATTGTCATATATGCAATTTAACCAAAAGAAAGTTGATTTTTTACCCTATTTTAACCTTTTCAGGAGTTTTAACAATATTTTGAGAAAAATCTTTTTCATTTGCATAAAAAGAATGCCATTCAAAGAAAGGAGCAAATTTCTGTCAAAAATTTTCTTTGTTTCTCTTTTTCTATCCAAGTTTTGATTAAAAAAGAAAAAAAAAACATTTAATTATTACTACAATATTTTTTTTTATCAAAGTTGCATAAATTACTTCTTTTTCATCGTTTTTCAGAGTATTAACAACATTTCAAAGAAAAACACTCTGTTATAGTTAAAAAAAAAAAAAAAGATATATATATACCATATTATGAAAAACTTCACTCTAAAAGTGACTTTTTTAACAATTTTCTACTTATTTACATGTTTTCATAGAAAACAAGTAAAAAAAAAATTAAAAACAGTGACTGTTACCATAATATAGTTTTATTTCTGTAAAATTTTATAAATACGCTTTTTTCCAGGTTTTAGGAGTATTAACAGCATCTTAGACAAAACCCCGCTTTTCAAGCATAATATATGCAATTTCAACAAAGGAAAAAAAAAATAGCTCAGAGTGCAAATATCATCCATTTTTCAACGTTTCTATGGGTTTTACAATATGTTTATGACAAATCTATCTTCCTCTAGAAAAAAAAAAGTATGTTTTTACCTCCAAAAGTGAGTTTTTCAGTAATTTTCTTTTAAATTCCATTTTATAATTAGAAACAAGAAAAATACACAACATATATATATATATATATATATATATATATATATATATATATATATATATATATATATATATATATATATATATATATATATATATATATATATATATAATCTTTAAAGTTACATAAACTACCCTATTTTTACCTTTTTTATTGGTTTTAACAACATTTTGAAGAAAATCCCTTTTTCATGTTACATAAAATGTAATACTAGCCATTTCAAGGAACAAAATGTATATTTCATTTAGAAAAGTATTTATTAGTGTTTTTTTTTTCATTTCCATGTTTTGATTGAAAATGAAGGAAAAAGCAAGACAAAACCCCCTTTTACAAGCATAATATGTATATGCAATTTGAATAAAGAAAAAGAATCTGCCTAAAAGGGATTTTTTTCAATATTTTTATCTTATTTTCATTTGTTCGTGGAAGAAAAGCAAAAAATACATTACTTTTTTTTGACAATACTTTGTCTCTCTAAAATTGCGGAAATTACCCATTTTTATGTTTTTATCCTTAATTTACGATAATATTTTTTTTCTTTTAAACTGAATAAATGACCCTTTTTTCAATGTTTTTTTTTTTCGAAGATTTTCAACTTTTCAATGAAAACCATGTCTTCTTAAATTGTACAAATTACCCATTTTTATGTTTTCATCTTTATTTTACAATATATTTTTTTCTCCAAAACTGCATAAATTACCCTTTTTTCAATGTTTTTGTCGGAGATATACAACTTTTCAAGGAATACCCTTTCTTTTACGAAAAAAAAATAAAATGATTTTACACCAAAAGTAATTTTTTAATAATTTTCGATTGATTTCATTGTTTTGATTAAAAATAAATAAATAAAATCTATTTACAGTATCTTTCTCTGTAACTGTACAAAGTAACCATTTTTAACTTTTTTTGATGTTTAAAACCAATTTGTAGAAAAAACTTTTTCATGTTACAATATACTTTTTTGTCTAAAAATTCATAAATTACGTTTTTTTCAACGTTTTTAAGAGTATTAACGGCATTTTACACAAATCCATATTTACAAGTATAACATATGCAATTTGAATTAAGAAAAAAAAATCTTCCTGTAAAAGATACTTTTTTTAATGTTTTCCATGATATCTTCATTGGTTGATAGAAGAAAAGCAAAAAAATAATTACTTTTTACGACAATATTTTATTTTTTCTCTAAAACTGCATAAATCACCCTTTTTTCAACGTTTTTTGGAGATTTAAAACTTTACAAGGAAGCCACTCTATTTTAGAAAAAAGGAATATTTTACTCCAAAAGTGATTTTTCAATGATTTTCTATTGATTTCAATGTTTTTATTAAAAACAAGAGAAAAAACACTTTATACATTTTTTCTCTGAAAGTATATAAACTACCAAATTTTAACCTTTTTGGACGTTTTAACGACATTTTGAAGAAAAAACCTTTTTCATGTTACAAAAAATGTAATATATGCCGTTCAAGAAAAAAAAAATTTCTTTCAAAAAAAGGGATAATTTATATGTTTCTATTTTAATTTCCATCTTTTGATTGAAAAGGAAGGAAAAATCAATAAATCCACGTAGTTTTTATGGCAGTACTTTTTTTTTTAAATCCATAAATTACCCGTGTTTCAACGTTTTTCACAGTATTAAAAACATTTTAAAGAAAACCCTCGTTTTCACGTATATATAATTGTAATATATACAATTTAAGCAAAAAAAAAGTTGATATTCTACCCATTTTAAACATTTTAGGAGTTTTAACAATATTTTGACGAAAAGTCTTTTTTATTTAAATAAAAAGCATGCCATTCAAAGAAAAAAAATTTAATGTCAAAAATTTTCTTTGTTTCTCTTTTTCTATCCGTTTTGATGGAAAATGAAGGAAAAAGACATTTAATTATTATGGCATTACATTTTTGTTTTTTTATCAAAACTGCATAAATTACCTCTTTTTCATCGTTTTTTAAGAGTATTAACAACATTTCATGAAAAACATTTGTTATAGTAAAAAAAATGTTATATATATCATTTTATGAAAACTTCACTTTAAAAGTTAATTTTTCAACAATTTTCTACTTATTTACATGTTTTCATGGAAAACAAGTAAAAAATAAGGAAAACCAAAGACTGTTACGATAATATAGTTTTCTTTCAGTAAAATTTGTAAATACGCTTTTTTGCAGCTTTTAGTAGTATTTACAGCAGCGCTTTAGAAAAAAAAACCCTTTTCAAGCATAATATATGCAATTTGAAAAAAGGAAAAAAAATAGCTAATAGTGCATATATCATCCATTTTTCAATGTTTTTAAGGGTTTCACAGTATTTTAATGACAAATCTATATTACCCTAGAAAAGAAGTATGTTTTCACCTCCAAAAGTGAGTTTTTCAGTAATTTTCTTTTGATTTCCATGTTTTAGTTAAAAACAAGAACAATACACTACTTATATATTTTTTTTCTCTTTAAAATTACATAAACTACCCTATTTTAACCTTTTTTATTGGTTTTAACATCTTTTTGAAGAAAATACCTTTTTTATGTTACATAAAATGTAATAGAAGCCATTTGAGGGAAAAAATTGTATATTTCTTTTAGAAAAAGGAATTATCAGTGTTTTTCTTTTCATTTCCATGTTTTGATTGAAAAGGAAGGAAAAATCAATAAATCCATGTAGTTTTTATGGCAGTACTTTTTTTTTTTTTTTAATCCTTAAATTACCCGTGTTTCAACGTTTTTCACAGTATTAACAACATTTTAAAGAAAACCCTCTTTTTCACGTATATATAATTGTAATATATACCATTTAGGCAAAAAAAAAAGTTGATATTCTACCCATTTTAAACATTTTAGGAGTTTTAACACTATTTTGACGAAAAGTCTTTTTTATTTAAATAAAAAGCATGCCATTCAAAGAAAAAAAAATTTATGTCAAAAATTTTCTTTGTTTCTCTCTTTCTATCCATGTTTTGATTGAAAATGAAGGAAAAAGACATTTAATTATTATGGCATTACATTTTTGTTTTTTTATCAAAATTGTATAAATTACCTGTTTTTCATCGTTTCTTAAGAGTATTAACAACATTTTATGAAAAACATTTGTTATAGTAAAAAAAAATGTTATATATATCATTTTATGAAAAACTTCACTTTAAAAGTTAATTTTTCAACAATTTTCTACTTATTTACATGTTTTCATGGAAAACAAGTAAAAAATAAGGTAAACCAAAGACTGTTACGATAATATAGTTTTCTTTTGTAGATACGCTTTTTTGCAGCTTTTAGTAGTATTTACAGCACCGCTTTAGAAAAAAAAACCTTTTCAAACATAATATATGATATTTAAAAAAAGGAAAAAAATAGCTAAGAGTGCATATATCATCCATTTTTCAATGTTTTTAAGGGTTTCACAATATTTTAATGACAAATCTATATTACCTTGAAAACAAGTATGTTTTCACCTACAAGAGTGAGTTTTTCAGTAATTTTCTTTTGATTTCCATGTTTTAATTAAAAACAAAAACAATACACTACTTATATATTTTTTTTTCTCTTTAAAATTACAAAAACAACCCTATTTTAACCTTTTTTATTGGTTTTAACAACTTTTTGAAGAAAATACCTTTTTTATGTTATATAAAATGTAATACAAGCCATTTGAGGGAAAAAATTGTATATTTCTTTTAGAAAAAGGAATTACCAGTGTTTTTCTTTTCATTTCCATGTTTTGATTGAAAATAAAGGAAATTGCAAGAAATATATTAACCCTTATTGCAATTTATTTTTTTCTCTAAAAACTGAATAAATTATCCCCTTTTCAGCGTTTTTACGAGAATTAACATCTTATCTAGGAAAGACCATCTTTTTTTTAGTTCAGAAAAAAAAGGGATATATGGCATTTCACGAAAAAAGCTCCCTTTCACCGCAAAATTGAATTTTTCGATGATTTTCTCTTTATTTCATTGTTTTCATAAAAAAAATAAAAAAAAACAATGAATATTGCGAAAATATACTTTTTTCTCAAAAATTTCATAAATGACGTGTTTTTCAACGTTTTTAGGAGTATTAACGGCATCTTACACAAAATCCCTTTTTACAAGTATGATATATGCAATTTGAATAAAAAAAAAAATTCTGCCTAAAAAGTAACTTTTTCAATGTTTTTATCTTATTTACATTTGTTGGTGGAAGAAAAGCTAAAAAACATTCTTTTTTTCGACAATACTTTTTTTTCTACAAAATTGCACAAATTACCCATTTCTATGTTTTTATCCTTATTTTACGATAATATATTTTTTCTCTAAAACTGCATCAATAACCCTTTTTTCAATTTTTTTCGGAGATTTACAATTTTTCAAGGAAAACCCTTTCTTCTAAAATTCCACAAATTACCCATTTTTATGTTTTCATCATTATTTTACGATAATATTTTTTTTCTTCACAACTGCATAAATGACCCTTTTTTCAATGTTTTTCGGAGATATACAGCTTTTCAAGGATAACCCTGTCTTTTACGAAAAAAAAATAAAATGATTTTACACCAAAAGTCATTTATTAATAATTTTCTATTGATTTCAATGTTTTGGTTAAAAACAAGAAATTAAACACTAAAACAGTATTTTTCTCTGAAACTCTACAAAATACCTACCCATTTTTCACTTTTTTGGACGTTTGAAAATATTTTGCAGCAAAAACTTTTTCATGTTATAATATTCTTTTTTTTATCAAAATCTAAAACTTTTCAAGGATGCTGCTCTTTTTTAGAAAAAAAGAATGATTTTACTCCAAATGTTATTCATCAATGATTTTCTATTCATTTAAATGTTTTGATTAAAAACAAGAAAAAAAAACACTTTATACATTTTCTTTCTCTGAAAGTATATAAACTACCAATATTTAACCTTTTTGGAGGTTTTAGCAACATTTTGAAGAAAAAACCTTTTACATGTTAGAAAAAGTGTAATATATGCCATTTAAAAAAGAAAATATTTCTTTCAAAAAAAAAGATAATTGAAATGTTTCTATTTTAATTTCCATGTTTTTATTGAAAAGGAAGGAAAAATCAATACATCCATGTAGTTTTTATGGCAGTACATTTTCTTACCTTAAAATTTAATAAATTACCCGTGTTTCAACGTTTTTGAGAGTATTAACAACATTTTAAAGAAAACCCTCTTTTCACGTAAATATAGTTGTAATATATGCACTTTAACTAAAAATTGTTTAATTTTTACCCTATTTTAACCTTTTTAGGAGTTTTAACAATATTTTGAGGAAAAATCTTCCCTAATTAAATAAAAAGTATGCCATTAAAAGAAAAAATTATGTTAAAAATATTCTTTGTTTCTCTTTTTCCATCCATGTTTTGATTAAAAATGAAGGAAAAAGACATTTAATTATTATGGCAGTACATTTTTTTTATAAAAATTACTTAAATTACCTCTTTTTTGTCATTTTTAAGAGTACTAACAACATTTCAAAGAAAATCACTGTTTTAGTTAAAAAAAAAAAAAAAAAGTTATATATACCATTTTATGAAAAACTTCACTTTAAAAGTGAATTTTTCAACAATTATTTCTTTTTTCCATAGTTTTTTTTTTTTTTTGTAAAATTTCATAAATGCGCTTTTTTTATCCTTTTAAAAGTGTCAACAGCATTTTAGACAAAACTTCCCTTTTCAAGCATAATATATGCAATTTCTAAAGGAAAAAAAATAGCCTAACAAGTGATTTTCCAATGTTTTTCAGCTTATAATCATTCTTGATTATATTCTTGTTTTTTTTTCTAAAACTGCATAAAATTACCCTTTTCAGATTTTTAATCCTTTTTTTACGACGCTATATATTTTCTCTAGTAGTGCATAAATCATCAATTTTTTAACGTTTTTAAATGTTTTACAATATCTTTATGACAAATCAATCTTCCCTTAGAAAAAAAGTATGTTTTAACCTCCAAATGTGAATTTTTCAGTAATTTTCTTTTAATTTCCATGTTTTAATTAAACACACTACATATATATATTTTTTTTCTTTAAAGTTACATAAACTACCCTATTTTAACCCTTTTTATATGTTTTACAACATTTTGAAGAAAATCCCTTTTTTATTTTACATAAAATATAATACAAGCCATTTCAAGGAAAAAATATGTATATTTATTTTAGAAAAAGGATGTATCAGTGTTTTCTTTTCATTTCCATGTTTTGATTGAAAATGAAGGAAATAGCAAAAAATATATTAACTTTTTATTGCAATTCAATTTTTACTTTCAAAACTGCATAAATTATCCCCTTTCCAGCGTTTTTAGGAGAATTGACATCTTGTCTAAGAAAGATATTTTTTTTAGTGAAGAAAAAAGGAATATATGCCATTTCAAGAAAAAAAATACTTTTCACCGAAAAAGTTGATTTTTCGATGATTTTCTATTTATTTAATTTTTTTCATAAAAAATAAACAAAGAACACTAATTTTGCAACAATATACTTTTTTCTAAAAAAATTTTATAAATGCTGTGTTTTTCAACGTTTTTAGGAGTATTAACGGCATTTTACACAAAACCCTCTTTTACAAGCATAATATATGCAATATGAATAAAGAAAAAAATTCTGCCTAAAAAGTGACTTTTTCAATGTTTTTATCTTATTTTCATTTGTTGGTGGAAGAAAAGGAAAAAATACATTCTTTATTTCGACAATAATTTTTTTCTGAAATTGAACAAATTACCTATTTTTATGTTTTTACCCTTATTTCACGATAATATATTATTTTTTTCTAAAACTGCAAAAATGTCCCTTTTTTCAATTTTTTTCGGATATTTAAACTTTACAAGGAAAACCACGTCTTCTTAAATTGTACAAATTACCCATTTTTATGTTTTCATCCTTATTTTACAAAATATTTTTCTCCAATACTGCATAAATGACCCTTTTTTCAATATTTTTCGGATATTTACAACTTTTCAAGGAAAACCCTTTCTTTTACGAAAAAAATAAAATGATTTTACACCAAAAGTCATTTTTTAATAATTTTCTATTGATTTCAATGTTTTGATTAAAGAGAGAAAATAAGCACTATTTACAGTATCTTTCTATGTACCAGTACAAAGTACCCATTTTATTCTTTTTTGACGTTTAAAAACATTTTGTAGAAAAACTTTTTCATGTTACAATATACCTTTTTATTTAAAATTTCCTGAATTACGTTTTTTTCAACGTTTTTCAGAGTATTAACGGCATTTTACTTAAAACCTCCATTTACAAGTATAATATATGCATTTTGAATTAAGAAAAAAAATTTGTATGAAAAAGAACTTATTTTAATATTTTCCATGTTATTTTCATTGGTTGATAGAGGAAAAGCAAAAAATAATTATTTTGTCCGAAATTTTTTTTTTCTCTAAAACTGCTTAAATCACCCTTTTATCAACGTTTTTTGGAGATTTAAAACTTTTCAAGGAAACTGCTCTCTTTTAAAAAAAGGATAATTTTACTCCAAATTTATTTTTCAATGATTTTCTATTGATTTCAATGTTTTGATTAAAAACAAGAGAAAAAAAACTTTATACATTTTCTTTCTCTGAAAGCATATAAACTACCAAATTTTATCCTTCTTGGATGTTTTAACAACATTTTGAAGAAAAAACCTTTTTCATGTTAAAAAAAATATTCAAGAAAGTTCCGTTTAAGAAAAAAATATTTCTTTTATAGGGATTATTTAAATGTTTTTATTTTAATTTCCATGTTTTGTTTGAAAAGGAAGGAAAAATCAATAAATCCATGTAGTTTTTATGGCAGTACATGTTCTTTCCTTAAAATTCCATAAACTACCCGTTTTTCAACGTTTTTAAAAATATTAGCAACATTTTAAAGAAAATATCTTTTTCACGTAAATATAATTGTAATATATGCAATTTAACCAAAAGAAAGTTGATTTTTTACCCTATTTTAACATTTTCAGGAGTTTTAACAATATTTTGAGGAAAAATCTTTTTCATTTAAATAAAAAGCATGCCATTCAAAGAAAGAAACAAATTTATGTCAAAAATTTTCTTTGTTTCTCTTTTTCTGTCCATGTTTTGATTGAAAATGAAAAAAAAGACATTTAATTAATATTGCAATACATTTTTTTTTATCAAAGTTGCATAAATTACTTCTTTTTCATCGTTTTTGAGAGTATTAACAACATATCAAAGAAAATATATTATTATAGTTATAGTTAAAAAATGATATATATACCATTTTATGAAAAACTTCACTCTAAAAGTGACTTTTTTAACAATTTTCTACTTATTTACATGTTTTCATAGAAAACAAGTAAAAAAAACGAAAAACAGTGACTGTTACCATAATATAGTTTTATTTCTGTAAAATTTTATAAATACGCTTTTTTTCCAGGTTTTAGGAGTATTAACAGCATCTTAGACAAAACCCCGCTTTTCAAGCATAATATATTCAATTTCAACAAAGGAAAAAAAAATTTGGTAAGAGTGCAAATATCATCCATTTTTCAACGTTTCTATGGGTTTTACAATATTTTTATGACGAATCTATCTTCCTTTAGAAAAAAAAAGTATGTTTTACCTCCAAAAGTGACTCTTTTAGTCATTTTCTCTTAAATTCCATTTTTTAATTAGAAACAAGAAAAATACACAACATATATATATATATATATATATATATATATATATATATATATATATATATATATATATATATATATATATATATATATATATATATATATAATCTTTAAATTTACATAAACTACTCTATTTTAACCTTTTTTATTGGTTTTAACAACATTTTGAAGAAAATCCTTTTTTCATGTTACATAAAAAGTAATAGGATTTTGTTCCTTGTTTCAAGGAACAAAATGCATATTTCTTTTAGAAAAAGGATTTATCAGTGTTTTTCTTTTCATTTCCATGTTTTGATTTAAAATGAAGGAAAAAGAAAGACAAAACCCCCTTTTACAAGCATAATATGTATATGCAATTTGAATAAAGAAAAAGTATCTGCCTAAAAAGTGATTTTTTCAATGTTTTTATCTTATTTTCATTTGTTCGTGGAAGAAAAGCAAAAAATACATTACTTTTTTTTGACAATACTTTGTCTCTCTAAAATTGCGGAAATTACCCATTTTTATGTTTTTATCCTTAATTTACGATAATGTTTTTTTTCTTTTAAACTGAATAAATGACCCTTTTTCAATGTTTTTTTTTTCGGAGATTTTCAACTTTTCAATGAAAACCATCTTTTCTTAAATTGTACAAATTACCCATTTTTATGTTTTCATCTTTATTTTACGACAATATTTTTTTTCTCCAAAACTGCATAAAATACCCTTTATTCAATGTTTTTTTTCGGAGATTTACAACTTTTCAAGGAATACCCTTTCTTTTACGAAAAAAAAATAAAATGATTTTACACCAAAAGTCAATTTTTAATAATTTTCTATTGATTTCAATGTTTTGATTAAAAAATAAATAAATAAACTCTATTTTCAGTATCTCTCTCTGTAACTGTACAAAGTAACCATTTTTAACTTTTTTTGATGTTTAAAACCATTTTGTAGAAAAAACTTTTTCATGTTACAATATACTTTTTTGTCTAAAAATTCATAAATTACGTTTTTTTCAACGTTTTTAAGAGTATTAATGGCATTTTACACAAAACCCATATTTACAAGTATAATATATGCAATTTGAATTAAGAAAATAAAATCTTCCTGAAAAGAGACTTTTTTTAATGTTTTCCATATTTTCATTGGTTGATAGAAGAAAAAGCAAAAAAATCATTGCTTTTTACGACAATATATTTTTTTTCTCTAAAACTGCATAGATCACCCTTTTTTCAACGTTTTTTGGAGATTTAAAATTTTACAAGGAAGCCACTCTCTTTTAGAAAAAAGGATCATTTTACTCCAAAAGTGATTTTTCAATGATTTTCTATTGATTTCAATGTTTTTATTAAAAACAAGAGAAAAAACACTTCATACATTTTTTCTCTGAAAGTATATAAACTACCAAATTTTAACCTTTTTGGACGTTTTAACGACATTTTGAAGAAAAAACCTTTTTCATGTTACAAAAAATGTAATATATGCCGCTCAGGAAAAAAAAAATTTCTTTCAAAAAAAGGGATAATTTAAATGTTTCTATTTTAATTTCCATGTTTTGATTGAAAAGGAAGGAAAAATCAATAAATCCATGTAGTTTTTATGGCAGTACTTTTTTTTTCTTAAATCCATAAATTACCCGTGTTTCAACGTTTTTCACAGTATTAACAACATTTTAAAGAAAATCCTCTTTTTCACGTATATATAATTGTAACATATGCAATTTAAGCAAAAAAAAAAGTGTAGGCCTATATTCTACCCATTTTAAACATTTTAGGAGTTTTAACAATATTTTGAGGAAAAGTATTTTTTATGTAAATAAAAATCATGCCATTCAAAGAAAAAAAAGTTTGTCAAAAATTTTCTTTGTTTCTCTTTTTCTATCCATGTTTTGATTGAAAATGAAGGAAAAAGACATTTAATTATTATGGCATTACATTTTTGTTTTTTTTTTTATCAAAATTGCATAAATTACCTGTTTTTCATCATTTTTTAAGAGTATTAACAACATTTCATGAAAAACATCTGTTATAGTAAAAAAAAAAATGTTATATATATCATTTTATGAAAATCTTCACTTTATAAGTGAATTTTTCAACAATTTTCTACTTATTTACATGTTTCATGGAAAACAAGTAAAAAATAAGGAAAACCAAAGACTGTTACGATAATATAGTTTTCTTTCAGTAAAATTTATAAATACGCTTTTTTGCAGCTTTTAGTAGTTTTTACAGCAGCGCTTTAGAAAAACCCCCCTTTTCAAAAATAATATATGCAATTTCAAAAAAAGAAAAAAAATAGCTAAGAGTGCATATATCATCCATTTTTCAATGTTTTTTAGGGTTTCACAATATTTTAATGACAAATCTATATTACCCTAGAAAAAAAGTATGTTTTCACCTCCAAAAGTGAGTTTTTCAGTAATTTTCTTTTGATTTCCATGTTTTAATTAAAAACAAGAACAATACACTACTTATATATATTTTTTTTCTCTTTAAAATTACATAAACTACCCTATTTTAATCTTTTTTATTGGTTTTAACATCTTTTTGAAGAAAATACCTTTTTTATGTTACATAAAATGTAATAGAAGCCATTTGAGGGAAAAAATTGTATATTTCTTTTAGAAAAAGGATTTATCAGTGTTTTTCTTTTCATTTCCATGTTTTGATTGAAAATGAAGGAAATTGCAAGAAATATATTAACTTTTTATTGCAATTTATTTTTTTCCCTAAAAATCGCATAAATTATCCTTTTTTCAGCGTTTTTAGAAGAATTAACATCTTATCTACGAAAGGAATATGTGGCATTTCAGGAAAAAAGCTCCCTTTCACCGCAATAGTGAATTTTACGATGATTTTCTCCTTATTTCATTGTTTTAATAAAAAAAAATAAAAAAAAAACTATTAATATTGCGAAAATATACTTTTTTCTCAAAAATTTCATAAATGACGTGTTTTTCAACGTTTTTAGGAGTATTAACGGCATCTTACACAAAATTCCTTTTTACAAGTATAATATATGCAATTTGAAAAAAGAAAAAAATTCTGCCTAAAAAGTAACTTTTTCAACGTTTTTATCTTATTTACATTTGTTGGTGGAAGAAAATCTAAAAATACATTCTTTTTTTCGACAATACTTTTTTTTCTATAAAATTGCACAAATTACCCATTTCTATGTTTTTATCCTTATTTTACGATAATATATTTTTTCTCTAAAACTGCATCAATAACCCTTTTTTCAATTTTTTTCGGAGATTTACAACTTTTCAAGGAAAACCCTTTCTTCTAAAATTCCACAAATTACCCATTTTTATGTTTTCATCATTATTTTACGACAATATTTTTTTTTCTCCAAAACTGCATAAATGACCCTTTTTTCAATATTTTTCGGAGATATACAGTTTTTCAAGGATAAACCTGTCTTTTAGGAAAAAAATAATAAAATGATTTTACACCAAAAGTCATTTTTAGTAATTTTCTATTGATTTCAATGTTTTGGTTAAAAACAAGAAATTAAACACTATAACAGTATCTTTCTCTGAAACTCTACAAAATACCCATTTTTTCACCTTTTTGGACGTTTAAAAATATTTTGTAGAAAAAACTTTTTCATGTTACAATATACTTTTTTTTTCAAAATCTAAAACTTTTCAAGGAAGCTGCTCTCTTTTAGAAAAAAAAGGATGATTTTACTCCAAATGTTATTTTTCAATGATTTTCTATTGATTTAAATGTTTTGATTAAAAACAAGAAAAAAAACACTTTTTACATTTTTTTTTCTCTGAAAGTATATAAACTATCAATATTTAACCTTTTTGGACGTTTTAACAACATTTTGAAGAAAAAACCTTTTTCATGTTAGAAAAAATGTAATATTTCTTTAAAAAAAAAGAGATAATTGAAATGTTTCTATTTTAATTTCCATGTTTTGATTGAAAAGGAAGAAAAAATCAATACATTCATGTAGTTTTTATGGCAGTACATTTTCTTACCTTAAAATTTAATAAATTACCCGTGTTTCAACGTTTTTGAGAGTATTAACAACATTTTAAAGAAAACCCTCTTTTCACGTAAATATAATTGTAATATATGCAATTTAACTAAAAATTGTTTATTTTTTACCCTATTTTAACCTTTTTAGGATTTTTAAC
>JAHFWG010000199.1:0-15466 GCA_020233015.1 Callinectes sapidus | reverse complement strand
TTGTGCTTGAAAAGTTTTATTTTTTTTCTCTAAAATGCTGTTGATACTCCTAAAAGCAGCAAAAAAAAGCGTATTTATGAAATTTTACAGGAAAAAAACTATATTTTCGTAAAATTCATTGTTTTTCCTTTTTTTACTTGTTTTCCATGAATACATGGAAATAAGTAAAAAATTGTTGAAAAATTCACTTTTACAGTGAATTTTTTTTATAAATTGACATTTTTTTTTACTAAAACAAAGTGTTTTCTTTGAAATGTTGTTAATACTCTTAAAAACGATGAAAAGAGATAATTAATGCAGTTTTGATAAAAAAAAATGTACTGCCATGATAATTAAATGTCTTTTTCCTTCATTTTCAATCAAAACACGGATAGAAAAAGAGAAAAAAAGAAAAATTTTGACATAAATTTGTTTTTTTATCTTTGAATAGCATGCTTTTTATTTAATTGAAAAAGATTTTTCCTCAAAATATTGTTAAAACTCCTAAAAAAGTTAAAATAAGGTAGAATTTTTTTTTTTTTGGTTAAATTGCATATATTACAAATATATTTACGTGAAAAAGAGGGTACTCTTTAAAATGTTGTTTATGCTCTGAAAAACGTTGAAACACGGGTAATTTATAGAATATTAAGGAAAGAAAATGTACTGCCATAAAAATTTCATGGATTTATTGATTGATCAAAACATGGAAATTAAAATAGAAACATTTAAATTATCTCTTTTTTTGAAAGAAATATTTTCTTTCTTGAACGGCATATATTACATTTTTCGTAACAACAAAAAAGGTTTTTTCTTCAAAATGTTGTTAAAACGTCCAAAAAGGTTAAAATTTGGTAGTTTATATTATACTTTCAGAGAAAGAAAATGTATAAAGAGTTTTTTCTCTTGTTTTTAATCAAAACATTGACATCAATAGAAATTCATAGAAAAATCACTTTTGAAGTAAAATCATCCTTTTTTTTTCTAAAATAGAGCGGCTTCCTTGAAAAGTTTTAAATCTTAAAAAAAAACGTTGAAAAAAGGGTGATTTATTCAGTTTAAGAGAAAAAAAAATATTGTCGTAAAAAACAATTATTTTTTTGCTTTTTTTCTATCAGCCAATGAAAATAACATGGAAAATATTTTAAAAAGTCGCTTTTCAGGAAGAATTTTTTTTACTTACTTCAAATTGCATATTTTATACTTGTAAAATGGGATTTTGTGTAAAATGCGGTAAATACTCTTAAAAACGTTGAAAAAAAACGTAATTTATGAAATTTTAGATAAAAATGTATATTGTACGTTGAAATTTTTTTTTCTACAAGATGTTTTTAGACGTCCAAAAAGGTTAAAAATGGGTAGTTTGTACAGTTTCAGAGAAAGATACTGTATATAGTGGTTATTTTCTTGTTTTTAATCAAAACATTGAAATCAATAGAAAATTATTAAAAAATGACTTTTGGTGTAAAATCATTTTATTATTTTTTTGTAAAAGATAGGGTTTTTCGTTGAATAGTTGTATATCTCCGAAAAACATTGAAAAAAGGGTCATTTATGCAGTTTTGGAGAAAACTTGTTTTTCGTAAAATAGGGATAAAAAACATAAAAATAAGTAATTTGTGCAATTTTAGAAGAGATGGTTTTTCTTGTAAAGTTTAAATATCCGAAAAAAAAAAAAATGAAAAAGGGACATTTTTGCAGTTTTAGAGAAAACAAAATATTATCGTAAAATAAGGATAAAAACATAAAAATAGGTAATTTGTGCAATTTCAGAAAAAAAGTATTGTCGAAAAAAAGAATGTATTTTTTGCTTTTCTTCCACCAACAAATGAAAATAAGATAAAAACATTGAAAAAGTCACTTTTTAGGCAAAATTATTTTTTCTTTATTCATATTGCATATATTATACTTGTAAAAGAGGGTTTTGTGTAAAATGCCGTTAATACTCCTAAAAACGTTGAAAACATAGCATTTATAAAATTTTTGAGAAAAAAGTATATTGTTGCAAAATTAGTGTTCTTTTTTATTTTTTATTAAAACAATGAAATAAACAGAAAATAATCGAAAAATCAACTTTTTCGGTGAAAAGGATTTTTTTTTTGTGAAATGGCATATATTCCTTTTTTCTTCACTAAATAAGATATCTATCTTAGATAAGATGTCAATTCTCCTAAAAACGCTGGAAAGGGGATAATTTATGCAGTTTTGAAAGTAAAAATTGAATTGCAATAAAAAGTTTATATATTTTTTGCTCTTTCCTTCATTTTCAATCAAAAGATGGAAATGAAAAGAAAAACACTGATACATCCTTTTTCTAAAATAAATATACATATTTTTTCCTTGAAATGGCTTGTATTACATTTTATGTAACATAAAAAAGGGATTTTCTTCAAAATGTTGTAAAACATATAAAAAATGTTAAAATAGGGTAGTTTATGTAACTTTAAAGAAAAAAAATATATATGTAGTGTATTGTTCTTGTGTTTAATTGAAACAAGGATATTAAAAGAAAATTACTGAAAAACTCACATTTGGAGGTTAAAACATACTTTTTTTCTAAGGGAAGATGGATTTGTCATAAAAATATTGTAAAACATTTAAAAACGTTGAAAAATGGATGGTTTATGTACTCCTAGAGAAAATATATAGCGCCGTAAAAAAAGGATTAAAAATCGGAAAAGGGTAATTTTATGCAGTTTTAGAGAAAAAAAAAAATATTGTAAAAAAATTTTTGTTGTTGTTTTTACATCAAGAATGATTATAAGCTGAAAAACACTGCAAAATCACTTGCTAGGCTATTTTCTTTCCTTTAGAAATTGAATATATTATGCTTGAAAGGGGAAGTTTTGTCTAAAATGCTGTTGACACTTTTAAAAGGATAAAAAAAAGCGCATTTATGAAATTTTAGAAAAAAAAATAAATTATCGTAACATTAATTTTTTTCCTGTTTTTAACTTGTTTTCCATGAAAACTTGGAAATAAGAAATAATTGTTGAAAAATTCACTTTTAGAGTGAAGTTTTTCATAAAATGGTATATATAACATTTTTTTGAACTATAACAGAGTGATTTTCTTTGAAATATTGTTAGTACTCTTAAAAACGATAAAAAAGGGGTAATTTAAGTAATTTTTATAAAAAAATGTAATGCCATAATAACTAAATGTCTTTTTCCTTCATCTTTAATCAAAGAATGGATGGAAAAAGAGAAACAAAGAATATTTTTAACATAATTTTTTTTCTTTTAATGGCATACTTTTTATTTAATTAGAAAAGATTTTTCCTCAAAATATTGTTAAAACTCCTAAAAAGGTTAAAATAGGGTAAAAAATAAACAATTTTTAGTTAAATTGCATATATTACAATTATATTTACGTGAAAAGAGGGTTTTATTTAAAATGTTGTTAATACTCTCAAAAACGTTCAAACACGGGTAATTTATTAAATTTTAAGGTAAGAAAATGTACTGCCATAAAAACTACATGGATGTATTGATTTTTTCTTCCTTTTTAATCAAAACATGGAAATTAAAATAGAAACATTTCAATTATCTCTTTTTTTGAAAGAAATATTTTCTTTTTAAATGGCATATATATTACATTTTTTCTAACATGAAAAAGGTTTTTTCTTCAAAATGTTGTTAAAACGTCCAAAAAGGTTAAATATTGGTAGTTTATATACTTTCAGAGAAAAAAAATGTAAAAAGTGTTTTTTTTTCTTGTTTTTAATCAAAACATTTAAATCAATAGAAAATCATTGAAAAATAACATTTGGAGTAAAATCATCCTTTTTTTTCTAAAAGAGAGCAGCTTCCTTGAAAAGTTTTAGATTTTGAAAAAAAAAGTATATTGTAACATGAAAAAGTTTTTTCTACAAAATATTTTTAAACGTCCAAAAAGGTGCAAAATGGGTATTTTGTAGAGTTTCAGAGAAAGACTCTGTTATAGTGTTTAATTTCTTGTTTTTAACCAAAACATTGAAATCAATAGAAAATTACTAAAAATGACTTTTGGTGTAAAATCATTTTATTTTTTTTTCCTAAAAGACAGGGTTATCCTTGAAAAAACTGTATATCTCCGAAAAACATTGAAAAAAGGGTCATTTATGCAGTTTTGGAGAAAAAAAATATTGTCGTAAAATAATGATGAAAACATAAAAATGGGTAATTTGTGGAATTTTAGAAGAAAGGGTTTTCCTTGAAAAGTTGTAAATCTCTGAAAAACATTGAAAAAAGGGTCATTTATGCAGTTTTAGAGAAAAAAATATATTACCGTAAAATAAGGATAAAAACTTAAAAATGGTAGTTTGTTTTCTTCCATCAACAAATGAAAATAAGATAAAAACATTAAAAAAGTTACTTTTTAGGCAGAAATTTTGTCTTTATACAAATTGCTTGTATTATACTTGTTAAATGGGGTTTTGTGTAAAATGCCGTTAATACTTCTAAAAACGTTAAAAAACACGTCCTTTATGAAATTTTTGAGAAAAAATATATTGTCGCAATATTCATTGTTTTTTGTTTATTTTTAATGTAAACTATAAAATAACGAGGAAATCATCGAAAAATCTACTTTTTCAGTGAAAAGGAATTTTTTTTTCGTGAAATAGCATATATTCCTTTCTTCTTAACTGAGTATATGAGATGTTAATTCTCCTAAAGACGCTGAAAAGGGGATAATTTATGCAATTTTGAATGAAAAAAATGAACTGCGAAAAGAAGTAATAATTTTTTTCCCTTTTACCTTCATTTTCAATCAAAACATGAAAATATATAAAAAAAAACACTGAAAAATCCTTTTTCTAAAAGAAATATATATATTTTTTTCATTTAAATGGCTTGTATTACATTTTATGTAACATGAAAAAGGGATTTTCTTCAAAATGTTGTTAAAACCAATAAAAAGGTTTAAATAGGGTAGCTTAAAGCGAAAAAAAAAAATATAGTGATTGGCCTTTTTTTTAATAAAAACATTAAAATTAAAAGGAAATTACTGAAAAACTTACTTTTGGTTGTAAAAACATACTTTTTTTTTCTAAATCTCTGAAATACCATGAAAAAAGTGTAATTATGCAGTTTTAGAGAAAAAAATTTTTTTGATCATAAAATAAAGATAAAAACATATAAACGGATAGTTAGTGCAATTTTAGAGAAAAGAAATATTTTCGCAAAAAAGTATGTATTTTTTGTTTTTTTCCACCAACAAATGAAAATAAGATAAAAAAATCTTGAAAAAGTCACTTCTTAGGCAGAAATTTTGTCTTTATATAAAATGCATATATTATTATTGTAAAAGGGGGTTTTGTGTAAAATGCCGTTAATACTCCTAAAAACGTTAAAAAACACGTCATTTATGAAATTTTTGAGAAAAAAGTATATTGTCGCAATATTCATTTTTTATTTTAATGAAAACAATGAATAAGGAGAAATTCATCGAAAAATCTACTTTTGCTGTGAAAAGGAACTTTGACGTGAAATTGCATATATTCCTTTCTTCTTAACTACAAGAAAGATGGTATTTCTTAGATGAGATGTTAATATTCCTAAAAACACTTAAAAGGGGATAATTAATGGAATTTTGAGAGATAAAAAATAAATTGCAATAAAAAGTTAATATATTTCTTGCCTTTTCCTTAATTTTCAATCAAAACATTTAAATGTAAAGAAAAACACTAAAAAATTCTTTTTCTAAAAGAAATGTATATTTTTTTCATTGTAATTGCTTGTATTACATTTTATATAAAAATGAAAAAGTGATTTTCCTCAAAATGTTGTTAAAACCAATAATGAGGTTTAAATAGGGTAGTTTATGTAACTTTAAAAAGAAAAATATATATAGTGTATTGGTCTTGTTTTTAATTAAAACATGAAAATTAAAAGAAAATTACTGAAAAACTCACTTTTGGATGTAAACACATACATTTTTTCCTAAATTTCTAAAAAACATTGAAAAAAGTGTCATTTATTCAGTTTTAGAGAAAAAAATATATTGTCGTAAAAAAATGATAAAAACATAAAAATGGGTTGTTTGTGCAATTTTAGAGAAAGGAAATATTGTCCGAAAAAAAATATATTTTTTGGTTTTCTTCCACCAACAAATGAAAATAAGATAAAAACTTTGAAAAAGTCCCTTTTTAGGCAGAAATTTTGTCTCCATACAAATTAAACATACGATACTTGTAAAAGGGGGGTTTTGTTTAAAATGCTGTTAATACTCCTAAAAACGTTGAAAAACACGTCATTTATTAAATTTTTTGAGAAAAAAGTATATTGTCGCATTGTTTTTTGTTTATCTTTTTAGAAAAACAATAAAATAAGCAGAAAATCATCGAAAAATCTTTTCTTGCGGTGAAAAGGAACTTTTTTCGTGTAAGGGCATATAGTCCTTTCCTCTTAACTAAAAAAAGATGGTCTTTCTTAGATGAGATGTTAATTCTCCTAAAAACGCTGAAAAGGGGATAATTTATGCAATTTTGAGAGAAAAAAATGAATTGAAATAATTGATTTTTCCTTCATTATATATCAAAACATTGAAATGTAAAGAAAAAAACAGTGAAAAATCCTTTTTCTAAAAGAAATATATATATTTTTATTTTCATTGAAATGGCTTGTATTTTATTTTAATAAAATGAAAAAGGAATTTTCTTCAAAATGTTGGTAAAACCGAAAAAAAGGTTTAAATAGGGTAGTTTATGTAATTAAAATATGAAAATAAAAGAAAATTACTGAAAAATCACTTTTGGATGTAAAAACAAACTTTTTTTCCAAATCTCTTAAAAATCATTGAAAAAAGTGTCATTTATGAAGTTTTAGAGAAAAAAATACATTATCGTAAAATAAGGATAAACATAAAAATGGGTAGTTTGTGCAATTTTAGAGAAAAGAAATATTATCGCCAAAATGAATGTATTTTTTTTGTTTTCTTCCACCAAGAAATGAAAATAAGATAAAAACATCAAAAAGTCACTTTTTAGGCAAAAATTTTCTCTTTGTACAAATTGCATATATTATACTTGTAAAAGGGTGTTTTGTGTAAAATACCGTTAATACTCCTAAAAAGGTTAAAAAACATGTCATTTAGAAATTTTTTAGAACAAAGTATATTGTCGCAATATTCATTGTTCTTTGTTTATTTTTTTATGAAAACAATGAAATACGCAGAAAATCATCGAAAAATCTACTTTTCAGGTGAAAAGGAACTTTTTTCGTGAAATGTCATATATTCCTTTCTTTTTATGCAAAAAAAAAGATGGTCTTTCTTAAGCAAGATGGTAATTCTCCTAAAAAAGCTAAAAAGGGGATAATTTATGCAATTTTGAGAAAAAAAAAGGAATTGCAAAAAAAAAGTAAATATATATCTTACTTTTTTTATTCATTTTCAATTAAAGCTTGAAAATGTAAAATAAAAACAATGAAAAATCTTTTTTCTAAAGGAAATATGTTTATTTTTATTGAAATGGCTCGTATTACATTTTTTGTAACATGAAAAATGGAATTATTTCAAAATGTTGTTAAAACCAATAAAAAGGTTTAAATAAGGTAGTTTGTGTAATTTTAGAGAAAAAATAATATATAGTGTACTGGTCTTGTTTTTAATGAAAACATGAAAATTAAATGAAAATTACTGAAAAACTCACTTTTGGATGTAAAAACTTTTTTTTTCTTAATATCTGAAAACGGTTGAAAAAAGGGTCATTTATGCAGTTTTAGAGAAAAAAATAATTTATCGTAAAATTGAGATAAAAACATAAAAATGGGTAGTTTGTGCAATTTTAAGAAAAAGAAATATTGTCGAAAAAATATAATGTATTTTTTGGTTTTCTACCACCATCAAATGAAAAAAAGATAAAAACATTGAAAAAGTCACTTTTTAGGCAGAAATTTTGTCTTTATACAAATTGCATATACTATACTTCTAAAAGGGGGTTTTGTGTAAAATACCGTAAATACTCCTAAAAACGTTGAAAAAGACTTCATTTATGAAATTTTTGAGAAAAAATATATTGTCGCAATATTCATTGTTTTTTGTTTATTTTTATGAAAACAATGAAATAAGCAGAAAGTCGTCGAAAAATCTACTTTTTCGGTGAAAAGTAACTTTTTTTGTGAAATGGCATATATTCTTTCTTTTTAAGTAAAAAAAGATGGTTTTTCTTAAATGAGATGTTAATTCTCTTTAAAACGATGAAAAGGGGATAATTCATGCAATTTTGAGAGAAAATAAATGAATTGAAATAAAAAGTTAATATGTTAATTGCTTTTTCTTTAATTTTCAATCAAAATATGGAAATGTAAAGATAAAACAGTGAAAAATCATTTTTCTAAAAGAAATATATATTTTTTTCATTGAAATGGCCTGTATTAGATTTTATGTAACATGAATAACGGATTTTCTTTAAAATATTTTTCTTCCACCAACAAATGAAAATAAGATAAAAACCTTGAAAAAGTCACTTTTTAGGCAGAAATTTTGTCCTTATATAAATTGCATGTATTATTCTTGTAAAAGGGGGTTTTGTGTAAAATGCCGTTAATATTCCTAAAAATGCAAAAAAACACGTCATTTATGAAATTTTTGAGGAAAAAGTATATTGTCGCAATATTCATTGTTTTTTGTTTGTTTTTTATGAATACAATGAAATAAGCAGAAAATCATCGAAAAATCTACTTTTCCGATGAAAAGGAACTTTTTTCGTGAAATGGCATATATTCCTTTCTTCTTAATTTAAAAAAAGATGGTCTTTCTTAGATGAGATGTTAATTCTTCTAAATACGCTGAAAAAGGGATAATTTGTGCAATTTTGAGAGAAAAAAATGAATCGCAAAAAAAACTTAATCTATTTCTAGCCTTTTCCTTCATTTTCAATCAAAACATGGAAATGTAAAGAAAAAACACTGTAAAATCCTTTTTCTAAAAGAAATATAATTTTTTTCATTGAAATGGCTTTACTACATTCTATGTAACATGAAAAAAGGATTTTCTTCAAAATGTTGTTAAAACCGATGAAAATGTTTAAAGAGGGTAGTTTATGTAAATTTAATGAGAAAAAAATATATATTGCATTGGTGTTGTTTTTAATTAAAAAATGTAAATTAAAAGAAAATTACTGAAAAACTCACTTTTGGATGTAAAAACATACTTTTTTTCTAAATCTCTGAAAAACATTGAAAAATGGGTCATTTATGCTGTTTTAGAGGAAAAAATATATTATCGTAAAATAAGGATAAAAACATATAAATGGGTAGTTTGTGCAAGTTTAGAGAAAATAAATATTGTCGCAAAAAAGAATGTATTTTTTGGTTTTCTTCCATCAACAAATGAAAATAAGATTAAAAAACTTATTTTTTAGGCAGAAATTTTGTCTTTATACAAATTGCTTATATTATTATACTTGTAAAAGAGAATTTTGTGTAAAATGCCGTTAATACTTCTAAAAACGTTGAAAAAAACGTCCTTTATGAAATTTTTTAGAAAAAAATATATTATCGCAATATTCATTGTTTTTGTTTATTTTTAATGTAAACCATAAAATAAGCAGAAAATCATCGAAAAATATACTTTTTCAGTGAAAAGGAATTTTTTTCGTGAAATAGCATATATTCCTTTCTTCTTAACTAAGTAGATGAGATGTTAATTCTAATAACGCTGAAAAGGGGATAATTTATTCAATTTTGAATGAAAAAAATTAACTGCAAAAAGAGGTAATATATTTCTTCCTTTTTCCTTTATTTTCAATCAAAACATGAAAATATAAAGAAAAAACACAAAAAATCCTTTTTCTAAAAGAAATATATATATTTTTTCATTTAAATGGCTTGTATTACATTTTATGTAACATGAAAAAGGAATTTTCTTCAAAATGTTATTATAACCAATAAAAAGGTTTAAATAAGGGTAGTTTAAAACGAAAAAAAAATATATAGTGATTGGTCTTGTTTTTAATTAAAACATTACAATGAAAAGAAAATTACTGAAAAACTTACTTTTGGATGTAAAAACATACTTTTTTCTGAATCTCTGAAAAATAGTGAAAAAAGGGTCATTTATTCAGTTTTAGAGAAAAAAAATATATTATTGTAAAATAAAGATAAAAACATAAAAATGGGTTGTTTGTGCAATTTTAGAGAAAGGAAATATTGTCGGAAAGAGGAATATATTTTTTGGTTATCTTCCACCAACAAATGAAAATAAGATAAAAATATTGAAAAGTCACTTTTTAGGCTAAAATTTTGTCTTCATTTAAATTGCATATATTATACTTGTAAAAGAAGGTTTTGTGTACAATGCCGTTAATACTCTTAAAAACGTTCAAAAACACGTCGTTTATGACATTTTTGAGAAAATTTATATTGTCGCAATATTCATTGTTTTTTTTTATGAAAACAATGAAATAAGAAGAAATTCATCAAAAAATCTACTTTTGCTGTGAAAAGGAACTTTTTCGTGAAGTTCCAAATATTCCTTTCTTCTTAACTAGAAGAAAGATGGTGTTTCTTAGATGAGATGTTAATTTCCCCAAAAAACACTTAAAAGGGGATAATTAATGCAATTTTGAGAGATAAAAAATGAATTGTAATAAAAAGTTAATATATTTCTTGCCTTTTCCTTAATTTTCAATCAAAACATGGAAATGTAAAGAAAAACACTACAAAATTCTTCTCCTAAAAGAAATGTATATTTTTTTCATGGAAATTGCTTGTATTACATTTTATATAAAAACGAAAAAAAGATTTTCTTAAAAATGTTGTTAAAACCAATAAAGAGGTTTAAATTTAAATTGAGTAGTTTATGTAACTTTAAAAAGAAAAATATATATAGTGTATTGGTCTTGTTTTTAATTAAAACATAAAAATTAAAAGAAAATGACTGAAAAACTCACTTTTGGATGTAAAAACATACTCTTTTTCCTAAATGTCTAAAAAAATATTAAAAAAGTGTCATTTATTCAGTTTTAGAGAAAAAAAATATTATCGTAAAATTATGATAAAAACATAAAAATGGGTTGTTTGTGCAATTTTAGAGAAAGGAAATATTGTCGGAAAAAAAGAATATATTTTTTGGTTTTCTTCCACCAACAAATGAAAATAAGATAAAAACATTGAAAAAGTCACATTTTAGGCAGAAAATTTGTCTCCATACAAAATGCATATACCATACTTGTAAAAGGGGGTTTTGTGTAAAATGCCCTTAATACTCCTAAAAACGTTAAAAAACACGTTATTTATGAAATTTTTGAGAAAAAAGTATATTGTCGCAATATTCATTGTTTTTTTTTTTTTTTTGAAAAACATTGAAATAAGCAGAAAATCAACGAAAAATCCTTTCTTTCGGTGAAAAAGAAATTTTTTCGTGTAATGGCATATACTCCTTTCTTCTTAACTAAAAAAAAGATGGTCTTTCTTAGATGAGATGTTAATTCTTCTAAAAACGCTGAAAAGGGGATAATTTATGCAATTTTGAGAGAAAAAAATGAATTGCAATAATTGATTTTTCCTTCATTTTATATCAAAACATGGAAATATAAAGAAAAAAAAAGTGAAAAATCCTTTTTCTATAAGAAATATATATATTTTTTCAGTTAAATGGCTTGTATTTTATTTTATGTAAAATGAAAAAGGAATTTTCATCAAAATGCTGGTAAAACCGAAAAAAAGGTTTAAATAGGGTAGTTTATGTAACTTTGAAGAGATAAAAATATATGGTGTGTTGGTCTTGTTTTTATTAAAACATGAAAACTAAAAGAAAATTACTGAAAAATCACTTTTGGATGTAAAAATATACTTTTTTTTCTAAATCTCTTAGAAATCATTGAAAAAAGGTTCATTTATGAAGTTTTAGAGAAAAAAATACATTATCGTACAATAAGGATAAACACATAAAAATGGGTAGTTTGTGCAATTTTAGAGAAAAGATATATTATCTAAAAAAAAAAAATGTATTTTTTGTTTTCTTCCACCAAGAAATGAAATAAGATAAAAACATCAAAAAGTCACTTTTGAGGCAAAAATTTTCTCTTTATACAAATTGCATATATTATACTTGTAAAAGGGGATTTTGTGTAAAATGCCGTTAATATTCCTAAAAAGGTTGAAAAACTCGTCATTTATGAATTTTTTTAGAACAAAGTATATTGTCGCAATATTCTTTGTTTTTTGTTTATTTTTTATGAAAACAATGAAATAAGCAGAAAATCATCCAAAAATCTACTTTTCCGGTGAAAAGGAACTTTTTTCGTGAAATGTCATATATTCCTTTCTTTTTAACTAAAAAAAAAGATGGTATTTAAATGAGATGTGAATTCTCCTAAAAACGCTGAAAAGGGGATAATTTATGCAATTATGAGAAAAAAAATGAATTGCAATAAAAAAATAATACATTTCTTACTTTTTTGTTCTTTTTCAATGAAAACTTAGAAATGTAATATAAAAACAATGAAAAATCCTTTTTCTAAAGGAAATATGTTTCTTTTTATTGAAATAGCTCGTATTACATTTTTTGTAACATGAAAAATGGATTTATTTCAAAATGTTGTTAAAACCAAAAAAAACGTTTAAAGAGGGTAGTTTGTGTAATTTTAAAGAGAAAAAAAAATATATAGTGTATTGGTGTTGTTTTTAATTAAAACATGGAAATTAAAAGAAAATTACTGAAAAACTCACTTTTGAATGTAAAATATTTTTTTTTTCTTAATATCTGAAAACGGTTGAAAAAAGAGTCATTTAGGCAGTTTTAGAGAAAAAAAAATATTATCGTAAAATAAAGATAAAAACATAAAAATGGGTAATTTGTGTAATTTTAAGGAAAAGAAATATTGTCGAAAAAATATAATGTATTTTTTGGTTTTCTACCACCATCAAATGAAAAAAAATAAAAACATTGAAAAAGTAACTTTTTAGGCAGAAATTTTGTGTTTATAAAAATTGCATATTCTATACTAAGTGTAAAAGGGGGTTTTGTGTAAAATACCGTAAATACTCCTAAAAAGTTGAAAAACACGTCATTTATGAAATTTTTAAGAAAAAAGATATTGTCGCAATATACATTGTTTTTTGTTTATTTTTTATGAAAACAATGAAAGAAGCAGAAAATCGTCAAAAAATCTACTTTTTCGGTGAAATGGCATATATTCCTTTCTTTTTAAGTAAAAAAAAAGGTGGTCTTTCTTAGATAAGATGTTAATTCTCGTAAAAACGATGAAAAGGGGATAATTTATGCAATTTTGAGAGAAAAAAAAAAGAATTGAAATAAAAAGTTAATATGTTTATTGCTTTTTCCTTAATTTTCAATCAAAACATGGAAATGTAAAGATAAAACAGTGAAAAATCCTTTTTCTAAAAGAAATATATAATTTTTTTCATTGAAATGGCCTGTATTAGATTTTATGTAACATGAAAAACGGATTTTCTTCAAAATATTGTTAAAACCAATAAAAAGATTTAAATAGGGTAGTTTATGTAACGTTGAAGAGAAAAAAATATATACCGTATTGGTCTTGTTTTTAATTAAAACATGAAAATTAATAGAAAATAACTGAAAAACTAACTTTTGGATGTGAAAACACACTTTTTTTCTAAATTTATTAAAATCCTTGAAAAAACGATCATTTATGCACTTTTATATAAAAAAATATATATTATCGTAAAATAAGGATAAAAACATAAAAATGGGTAGTTTTTGCAACTTTAGAGGTAAGAAATATTGCCGCAAAAAAGAATATATTTTTTTGGATTTCTTCCATAAACAAATGAAAATAAGATAAAAATATTGAAAAAGTCACTTTTTAGGCAGAAATTTTTTCTATATACAAATTGCATATATTATATATGTAAAAGGGGGTTTTATGTAAAATGCCGTTAATATTCCTAAAAACGTTAAAAAACACGTCATTTATGAAATTTTTGAGAAAGAAGTATGTTGTCGCAATATTTATTGTTTTTTGTTGATTTTTTATGTAATCAATGAAATAAGCCGAAAATCATCGAAAATTTTTTTTTTTCCGTTTAAAATGAGCTTTTTTCATGAAATGGCATATATTTCTTTCTTCATCACTAAAAAAGCTAGTCTTTCTTAGATGAGATGTTAATTCTCCTAAAAACGCTGAAAAAAGGGATAATTTATATAATTTTTAGAGAAAAAATATGAATTGAAATAAAAAGTTAATATATTTCTTGCTTTTTCCTTCATTTCCAATCAAAACTTGGAAATATAAAGAAAAAACTCTGAAAAATCCTTTTTCTAAAAGAAATATATATTTTTTTTATTGAAATGGCTTGTACTAATTTTTATGTAACATAAAAAAGGGGTTTTCTTCAAATTCTTCTTAAAACCAATAAAAAGGTTTAAATAGGGTTGTTTATGTACTAATATATGCCATTTAAAAAAGAAAATATTTCTTTAAAAAAAAAAAGATGATTGAAATGTTTCTATTTTAATTTCCATGTTTTTATTGAAAAGGAAGGAAAAATCAATACATCCATGTAGTTTTTATGGCAGTACATTTTCTTACCTTAAAATTTAATAAATTACCAGTGTTTCAACGTTTTTGAGAGTATTAACAACATTTTAAAGAAAACCCTCTTTTCACGTAAATATAGTTGTAATATATGCACTTTAACTAAAAATTGTTTATTTTTTACCCTATTTTAACCTTTTTAGGAGTTTTAACAATATTGTGAGGAAAAATCTTTTCTAATTAAATAAAAAGTATGCCATTAAAAGAAAAAATTATGTTAAAAATATTCTTTGTTTCTCTTTTTCCATCCATGTTTTGATTAAAAATGAAGGAAAAAGACATTTAATTATTATGGCAGTACATTTTTTTATAAAAATTACTTAAATTACCTCTTTTTTGTCATTTTTAAGAGTACTAACAACATTTCAAAGAAAATCAGTCTGTTTTAGTTAAAA
Source organism: Callinectes sapidus (assembly GCA_020233015.1). Taxonomy (NCBI): domain Eukaryota; kingdom Metazoa; phylum Arthropoda; class Malacostraca; order Decapoda; family Portunidae; genus Callinectes; species Callinectes sapidus. The sequence continues at coordinate 583 of JAHFWG010000199.1, read as the reverse complement.
AAAAATGTTATATATACCATTTTATGAAAAACTTCACTCTAAAAGTGAATTTTTCAACAATTATTTCTTTTTTCCATGTTTTCATGGAAAACAAGTTAAAAACAGGAAAAAAATGAATGTTACGAGAATAGTTTTTTTTTTTTGTAAAATTTCATAAATGCGCTTTTTTTATCCTTTTAAAAGTGTCAACAGCATTTTAGACAAAACTTCCCTTTTCAAGCATAATATATGCAATTTCTAAAGGAAAAAAAAATAGCCTAACAAGTGATTTTCCAATGTTTTTCAGCTTATAATCATTCTTGATGTAAGAACAACAAAAAAGTTTTTTTTTCTAAAACTGCATAAAATTACCCTTTTCAGATTTTTAATCCTTTTTTTACGACGCTATATATTTTCTCTTGTAGTGCATAAATCATCCATTTTTTAACGTTTTTAAATGTTTTACAATATCTTTATGACAAATCAATCTTCCCTTAGAAAAAAAGTATGTTTTAACCTCCAAATGTGAATTTTTCAGTAATTTTCTTTTAATTTCCATGTTTTAATTAAACACAAGAGCAATACACTACATATATATATATAT
>JAHFWG010000217.1:168035-179735 GCA_020233015.1 Callinectes sapidus | reverse complement strand
ATATATATATATATATATATAGTTACTCAGGCGTCTTTTATTAAAGTGACTTAAGGTTATTGTTAGTAGTTTTAGTACTTGTCAAAGGTAAAGAGTACATTCTATGATTTACTGTATGGCAACTTAATCCGACGCGTCTCTGGTCCGACCTAACCAGTGCGCCTAACATCGCTCGGTCAGCTACCGCATCGCGCCCTCGCGATGTAGTAACAATGTACCTAACCATGTTGTGTGTTCTCGGCGTCAGCCCTCACCATATTAAGATGATTATACAAAATTAAGGTTTTCCTGACACAAAAAAATCAAAGGAACCAATACAACAATGATCAGAAACACAGGAGCAATGATGGAAGGATAATGAACTGGAGGACTGAGCTGTTTCTAAACCGGAGTTATTAGAGAATTTGAACTCAGATAAGGTATTAGTAACATATTTAATGCTGGAGAAATTGAGGTTATTGAAAATTTACATGGGTATGATATAATTTGAGATGTTTGATGAAGTTTAGATGGAAAGGTTGACTGTTAGGAAGAGCGTAAGTAGCACGCTATAAGAATTGCAAAATGACCTGTCACTTCCATATATTCGGTATGATTGGGGCAAACTACTGACACAAAAACATGTTGTGTAAAGTAAAAGTAGTGAAAACCGAAGAAGTTTTTATGAAAAAGTGGCTCAGGTGCCAACTGAGTATAAGGGCACAAGGATAAAGCCTTAGAAGCATCGGTCTGGGTCAGCACTACTTCACAAATTCCGCCAGTAACAGGTAAGAACGCGAACAAATAGGCTGGACAATGATACAGATGACGATACTCGGTCCGACATTGTAGTAAATCGGACAAATGACCAACAGCATACAGTGAAAAATAATTTGCGATAAGAACCACTGATGGAAGCAAATTTAATATCATTATAGTTCCGTTTATGTCAAAAGGGAAGGGTTCAATTTGGTGAACTGTAAAAGCTTCCCGTGATTGGAAGGGAACATGGTTAACCACCGCATCAGATGTCAGCACAGACTCCAGTAAGGGATAGTAATGTTCAATACTATGAGAGTCAAACAAGGGGGCTAAATTAAAATTCTTTTTTCCAATATACAAGGTGTGGAGAAGATCCTTCACCGGGAAAGAGATTAAATCACCCTACCTCGAGCTGCATCGACTAGATTTTGTATGACCAGAAGGTTAGTATGCAGGAAGGAGTTAATAGTGTACTCCAGAATAGACAAAGCTTGGTTCAATGTCAACATACCCTGCAGGCTAGTAACCTGTTGCAAGACACTGTTCAAGGAAGATCTTAAAGCATTAGTGTATATAATAAGATCCTGAACATGCAAATCAATTCTGGCAATATTTTTATAGTTCAAATCAATAGCTTTGTTATTTAATGAAGCTATGGAACTTAACTGATCATATCTTTCTCTTAATTCCTCTACATCTTCATTCATTGCAGTTCCAAATAACATGCGAGATAAGTGTCCAATACCATCAATCAACCATCGCTTCGTGCGGTTAGAAATATCAAAGCCATAATAGTTTTCCAAGGCATAAGTGATGCTGACATTCAGGTACAATAACCTCGAATGTGTAAGATCCAACAGAGCTGGGTCAAGGGTCGGGGCGGCCTGTAGATCTTCTAGAGCTGCATTCAGTTGCTCAGTGATCTCCTTAAGTCTGCTCGGGATTTTGGAGAGAGCAGTGAAGGGGTATCTGACCCAAAGAACATCCTCTATCAAGGAAACTCGACCCAAATGGGCCGTGAGAGCTCCAGGCTTGAGGTGAGCAGGGTCCAGAGCCAGAGTAGAGCTCATGGTAAAGAAAAGTATGTAGGCATGCATGTCTGCAACAAAGAGGAAACATGTTAGTTTCGAGAACGGAGATTGTAGGGATGAGAAGTATTAGTTTGTGGTTTTGAGCTATTAGTGTCAAGACGAGTGGCAGTGTTCAGTCTAGCACTTTCCACTAGACCTAAATCAGGCTTGGCACTGGTCTTTTTCAGACGATCATTGTGAACTACTTCAAGTGTGTTCAACCAAGGATCAAAAAGCTCAAATTTGTGGTCATTAATTTGTTTAACCACCAGGCGAGGTCCCACAAATTTAGGAGATAGTTTAGAATTTCTCTCACGAACACACATCATTACCGAGTCACCAACTTTGGTCGTGATGGGTGAAGATCGCCTGTGTTGCTGCAATTTCATGTCAGCCTTTGACTGATGTAGTCGAGACTGTACGCCTCGATGATTGTTAGAGAAAACCCTTAGCTGCTTTTTGGCATAATCGTCAAAGTTGTAGACGGGGTTTTGCGGACTACTTAACAAGTCATATGGAAACCTTTTTTCCACCCCATAAATTATGAAATGAGGGGACTGTCCAGTTGATTCACATGGACTACTATTTATGCTTGCAGCAATATGAGGTAGCCAATCCTCCCAGGATTCATACAAATCACCAAAAGTCGGGCGCAGGATTTCTAAAATTTTCCTGTTTGCGCGTTCTACAAGACCGTTGCTTGAAGGGTGATAGGCTGTTACAAAGGTTTGTTTTACACTGAACTGTCTGCAAATTTCGGCAAGAAGTGCGTTGCGAGATTCTGCTCCTTTGTCACTTATAAGCGTTCTAGGAGTCGTGAAAGGACAGAACAGATTGGCTATAAGAGCATGTGCAATCGCATCGGCAGTTTTGTTTTCCAGAGGAGCTAGAACAACGTACCTAGAGAAGTGATCGACAGCCACTAAGAGGTACTTAGAGCCCTGACGGCTAATTGGGAGTTGCAGTAAATCAATGGCAACTACATCCCAAGGTTGTTCTGGAGGAGGATATTCTAAGATAGGTGCTGGTTTAGGCACAGTACCCTTGTACTGGGCGCATTTTGTACACCTAGATACATACGCATCTATGTCCTTGCGCATGGACGGCCAGAAATAATTTCTACGAGCAGCAGAAAGTGTACGCTCCTTTCCTGGATGACCGGCTAACACCGTGTCATGGGTTAATTCTAAAACCCTTGGTATATATGATTCAGTTATCACAAATTGTGCCACAGGATCCTTTTCCTGAGACCAATACCTACAAAGGACTCCATCCTGAGACAAGAAAAATTGTGAAAATGGAATAGGAAGTTTAGGCAAATTGCTTGCATCGCCGGATTCCAGTGCATAGATGACTTGACTCCAAACATCATGTTAACGTTGAGCATTTGCTAAGTCAGCTATGGTAAAGTTTTGAATTACAGGACAAGATTCATGTTCTGGTGACGTGTTTGTCACAGCTCCAACAGTTACATTCCTAGAAAGGGCATCGGCAACTACATTTGCTCGGCCGGGTAAGTACTGAAATGTTGGGTTGAACTCCTGTATGGTCAAGAACCAATGCGCAAGCCTACCACTAAGGTTTCTCCCTTTAAGAGGTTGGTAACGGCTGCGTGGTCAGTGTAGACAGTTATGGGATAGCCTACAATCATATCCCTAAATTTATTTAGAGCCCAGACAACGGCAAGAGCTTCCTGATGAGTTACAGAGTAATTTACCTCAGGAACAGTTAAGGTTCTGCTCGCAAACGAAATGGCATGGTTTTTACCATTAGTGTCTGGTTGCATTAATATTCCTAAAATCATTGAAGAAAGCGTATTTATGAAATTTTACAGAAAAAAAACTATATTACCGTAACATTCATTGTTTTTCCCTTTTTTTACTTGTTTTTTTCTGAAAACATGGAAATAAGTAAAGAATTGTTGAAGAATTCACTTTTGGAGGGGAGTGAAGTTTTTCATAGAATGGTATATATATTACATTTTTTTTTTAACTAAAAAAGAGCGTTTTTCTTTGAAATGTTGTTAATACTCTTAAAAACGATGAAAAGAGGTAATTTATGCAATTTTGAGAAAAAAATGTTCTGCCATGAAAATTAAATGTTTTTTTTCCTTCATTTTCAATCAAAACATGGATATAAAAAGAGAAACAAAGAAATAATTCCATCTTTGAAATAACTTTTTTTTTGAAATGGTATCCTTTTTTTTTTACATGAAAAAGATTTTCCTGAAAATATTGTTAAAACTTCTAAATAGGTTAAAATAGGGTAGAAAATAAACTTTTTTGGTTAAATTGCATTTATTCCAATTTTTTTTATAAGAAAAAGAGGGTTTTTTTATAAGAAAAAGAGGGAATTTTATGGAAAGAAAATGTACTGCCATAAAATTTAAATGGATTTATTGATTTTTCCTTCCTTTTCAATCAAACATGGAAATTAAAATAAAAACATTTAGATAATCCCTTTTTTGACAGAAATATTTTCTTTCCTTGAAACGGCATATATTATATTTTTTGTAACATGAAAAAAAAGGTTTTTTTTTCTACAAAATGTTATTAAAACGTCCAAAAAGTTTAAAATTGGGCAGTTTAGATATTTTCAGAGAAAGAAAATGTATAAAGTGGTTATTTTTTTCTTGTTTTTGATCAAAACATTGAAATAATAGAAAAATTATTGCAAAATAACTTTTGGAGTAAAATCATACTTTTTTTTTTCTAAAAGAGAGCGTATTCCTTGAAAAGTTGTAAATCTCCAAAAAAAAAAAAAAAAAACGTTGAAAAAAGGGTGATTTAAGCAGTTTTAGAGGAAAAAAAAAACATATTGTCATAATATAAGGATGAAAACATAAAAATGGGTAATTTGTGAAATTTTAGAGAAAAAAATATATTGTCGTAAAAAACAAATAATTTCTCTTTTATACCAATTTTTTTTCTTTATTCAAATTGCATATGTTATACTTGTAAAAGGGGGTTTTGTGTTAAACGCCATTAATACTCTTAAAAACGTTGAAAAAACGTTATTTATGAAATTTTAGAGAAAAATGTATATTGTAACAAAAAAGTTTTTTTTCAATAAAATGTTTTTAAACGTTCAAAAAGGTTAAAATTGGGTAGTTTATATAGTTTCAGAGAAAGAAAATATATATAGTGTTTATTTTCTTGTTTTTAATCAAGAAATTGAAATCAATAGAAACTTATTTAAAAATTAATTTTGGATTAAAATCATATTTTTTTTGTAAATGAGAGTGTTTTCCTTGAAAAGTTGTAAATCTCCGAAAAAAAACATTGAAAAAAGGGTCATTCATGCAGTTTTAGATAAAAAATTGCCGTAAAATAAGGATGAAAACATAAAAATGTGTAATTTGTGCAATTTTAGACAATATTTTTTTTTATTGTCGTTAGAAAGAATGTATTTTTTGCTTTGCTTCCATCAACAAATGAAAATAAGATAAAAACATTGAAAAAGTCACTTCTTAGGCAGAATTTCTTTCCTTATTCAAATTGCATATATTATACTTGTAAAAGGGGGTTTTGTGTAAAATGCCGTTAATACTCCTAAAAACGTCGAAAAACAAGTAATTCATAAAATCTTAGAGAAAAAAGTATATTGTCACAATATTCATTGTTTTTTTGTTTGTTTTTCATGAAAACAATTAAATAAGAAGAGAATCATTTAAAAATTCACTTTTTTGGTGCAAAAGAATTTTTTTCGTGAAATGGAATATATTCCTTTTTTTTCCTTAAAAGTGATGGCCTTTCTTAGATAAGTTGTTAATACTCCTAAAAAAGCTGAAAAGGGGATAATTTATGCAATTTTGAGAGAAAAAAAAATGAACTGCAATAAAAGTTAATACATTTCTTGCTTTTTCCTTCATTTTGAATCAAAACATGGAAATGAAAAGATAAACACTTTTTCTTAAAGAAGTACATATTTTCCTTGAATTGGCTTGTATTACAATTTATGTAACATGAAAAGGGGATTTTCTTTATAATATTGTGAAAACTAATAAAAAGGTTGAAATTGACAATAAAAATAAGATGAAAAATATGGAAAAAGTAACATTTAAGGCTGAATTTTTTTTCCTTTTTTTGAAATTGCATGTATAATTCTTGAGAAGGGGGTTTTGTCTAAAATGCTGTTAATACTCCTAAAAGCATTGAAAAAAGCGTATTTATGAAATTTTACAGAAAAAACTATATTATCGTAACATTCATTGTTTTTCCTTTTTTTTCACTTGTTTTTTTCATGAAAACATGGAAATAAACAAAGAATTGTTGAAAAATCCACTTTTGGAGGTGAGTGAAGTTTTTCATAAAATGGTATAAATATCATTTTTTTAACTAAAAAAGAGCGTTTTTCTTTAAAATATTGTTAATACTCTTAAAAACGATGAAAAAAAGGTAATCTATGCAATTTTGAGAAAAATATGTACTGCCATGAAAATTAAATGTTTATTTTTCCTTCATTTTCAATCAAAACATGGGTAACTTGTGCAATTTTAGACAATATTTTTGTTTATTGTCGTAAGAAAGAATGTATTTTTTACTTTTCTTTCATCAACAAAAGAATATAAGACAAAAATATTGAAAAAGTAAGTTTTTAGACAGAATTTCTATCTTCATTCATATTGCGTATATTATACTTGTAAAAGAGGGTTTTGTGTAAAATGCCGTTAATACTCCGAAAAACGTCGATAAACACGTAATTTATGAAATTTTAGAGAAAAAAGTATGTTGTCGCAGTATTCATTGTTTTTTGTTTGTTTTTCATGAAAAGAATTAAATAAGAAGAGATTAATTTAAAAATTCACTTTTTTGGTGCAAAAGAACTTTTTTCGTGAAATGGCATATATTCCCTTTTTTTTTTTTTTTTTTACATAAAAGGGATGGTCTTTCTTAAATAAGATGTTAATACTCCTAAAATTGTTGAAAAGGGGATAATTTATGCAATTTTGAGAGAGAAAAAAATGAATTGCAATAAAAAGTTGATATATTTCTTGCTTTGTCCTACATTTTGACATGGAAATGAAAAAAAGCACGGAAAAATCCTTTTTCTAAAAAAATATATATATTTGTTCCTTGAAATGGCTTGTATTACATTTTATGTAACATGAAAAGGCATTTTCTTTGTAATATTGTTAAAACTAATAAAAAGGTTAAAATTAAGTAGTTTTTGTAATTTTAAAGAGAAAAAAAATATCTAGATAGTGTTTTGTTCTCGTTTTTAATTAAAACATGGATATCAAAAGAAAATTACTGAAAAACTCACGTCTGGATGTAAAAACATACTTTTTTTCTAAAAGAAGAGGGTTTTGTTATTAAAATATTGTAAACCCCCTAAAAACGTTAAAAAAAATGATGATTTATACACTATTAAAGAAAATATATATATATCGTCGTAAAAGAAGGATTGAGAAATCTAAAAAGTGTAATTTTATGCAATTTTAGAAAAAGAAAAATATATATTGTCGTCAGAAATATATATTTTTTCCATCAATAATAAAAAGAAGATGAAAAATATTGAAAATGTCACTTTTTAGGCTGATGTTGTTTTCCTTTTTTGAAATTGCATGTATAATTCTTGAAAAGGAGGTTTTGTCTAAAATGCTATTAATACTCCTAAAAGCATTGAAAAAAGCGGATTTATAAAATTTTACAGAAAAAAACTATATCATCGTAACATTCATTTACTTTCCCTTTTTTTTTTTTTACTTGTTTTTCATGAAAACATGGAAATAAGTAAAGAATTGTTGAAAAATTCACTTTTACAGGGGAGTGAAGTTTTTCATAAAATGGTATATATTACATTTTTTAAACTGAAATAAATGCGTTTTTCTTTGAAATGTTGTTAACACTCTTCAAAACGATAAAAAAAAAGGTAATTTGTGCAATTTTGAGAGAAAAATGTAGTGCCATAAAAATTCAAAATTTTTTTCCTTCATTTTCAATCAAAACATTGATATAAAAAGAGAAACAAAGAAATAATTCCTTTTTTGACAATTTTTTTTTGAAATGGCATACTTTTTTTTTTACATTAAAAGATTTTTCCTCAAAATATTGTTAAAACTCCTAAATAGGTTAAAATAAGGTAGAAAATAAACTTTTTTGGTTAAATTGCATATATTACAATTTTCTTTCGTGAAAAAGAGGGTTTTCTTTGAAATGTTGTTAATACTCTTAAAACGTTGAAAAACGAGTAATTTAAGGAATTTTCAGGAAAGAAAATGTACTAACATAAAAATTAAATGGATTTATTGATTTTTCCTTCCTTTTCAATCAAAACAAGGAAATTAAAATAAAAACAATGAAATAATCCCTTTTTTGACAGAAATATTTTCTTTCTTTGAAACGGTATATATTACATTTTTTGCAACATGAAAGTTTTTTTTTCTACAAAATGTTATTAAAACGTCCAAAAAGGTTAAAATTGGGTAATTTATATACTTTCAGAGAATGAAAATGTATAAAATGGTTATTTGTTTCTTGTTTATTATCAAAACTTTGAAATAATTGAAAATTATTGAAAAATCACTTTTGGAGTAAAATCATACAATTTTTTTTTTTTTTTAATCTAAAAGCGTTTTCCTTGAAGAGTTGTGAATCTAAAAAAAAGTTGAAAAAAGGGATATTTATGCAGTTTTGGAGAGAAAAAAAATTTGTAATATAAGGATGAAAACATAAAAATAGGTAATTTATGCAATTTTACAGAAAAAATATTGTAAAAAATAATTAAATTTTTTGCTTTTCTTCCATCAACCAATAAAAATAATATGAAAAACATTGAAAAGTCTCTTTTTAGGCAGAATTTTTTCTTTATTCAAATTGCATATGTCATACTTGTAGAAGGGTGTTTTGTGTAAAATGCCGTTAATACTCTTAAAAACATTGAAAAAAAAACTTATTTTATGAAATTTTAGAGAAGCAAGTATTTTGTAACATGATTTTTCTTTTCTACAAAATGTTTTGAAACGTCCAACAAGGTTAAAATTGGGTAGTTTATATAGTTTCAGAGAAAGTAAATGTATATAGTGTTTATTTTCTTGTTTTTAATCAGAACATTGAAATCAAGAGAAAATTATAAAAAAATACTTGTGGATTAAAATCATATTTTATTTTCAAAAGAGAGGGTTTTTCTTAAAAAGTTGTAAATCTCCGAAAAAAAAACATTGAAAAAGGATCATTTATGCAGTTTTAGAGAAAAAAATATTGTCGTAAAATAAGGATGAAAACATAAAAATGGATAATTTGTGCAATTTTCGACAATATTTTTTGTTTATTGTAAAAAAGAATGTATTTTTTTGCTTTTCTTTCATCAACAAATGAAAATAAGATAAAAACATTGAAAAAGTCACCTTTTAAAGGCAGAATTTCTTTTCTTTATTCAAATTGCATATATTATACATGTAAAAGGGAGTTTTGTGTAAAATGCCGTTAATACTCCTAAAAACGTCGAAAAACATGTAATTTATGAAATTTTAGGTAAAAAAGTATATTGTCGCAATATTCATTGTTTTTTGTTTGTTTTCCTTGAAAACAATTAAATAAGAAGAGAATCATTGAAAAATTCACTTTTTCGGTGAAAAAGAACTTTTTTCGTGAAATGCCATATATTCTTTTTTTCTACATAAAAAAGATGGTCTTTCTTAGATAAGATGTTTATACTCCTAAAAACGCTAAAAAGGGGATAATTTATGCAATTTTGAGAGAAAAAAAAATGAAATGCAATAAAAAGTTAATATATTTCTTGCTTTTGTTTAATTTTCAATCAAAACATGGAAATGAAAATAAAAACACTGAAAAATCCTTTTTCTAAAAGAAATATGTTTTACCTTTAAAATGCTTGTATTACATTTTATGTAACATAAAAAAGTGATTTTCTTCAAAATGTTGATAAAACTAATAAAAAGGTTAAAATACCGTAGTTTATGTAATTTTAAAGAGAAAAAATATATATAGTGTTTCGTTCTTGCTTTTAATTAAAACATGGAAATAAAAAAAATTACTGAAAAACTCAATTTTAGAGGTAAAACATATATATTTTTTCTAAATGAAGAGGATTTTGGCAACAAAATATTGTAAAACCCCTTAAAACATGGAAAAATGGGTGATTTATGCACTCCTAGAGAAAATTTGTATCGTCGTAAAGAAGGATTAAAAAATCTAAAAAGGGTATTTTTATGCAATTTTAGAGAAAAAATATTTATATTGTAAAAAACTTGTTTTTTTTCCCATCAAGAATGAAAATAAGCTGAAAAACATTGAAAAAGTCATTTTTTGGCTGAATTTTTTTTTTTGAAACTGCATATATTATTCTTGAAAAGAGGGTTTTGTCTAAAATGCTGTCAATACTCTTAAAAACATTGAAAAAAGCGGATTTATAAAATTTTACAGAAAAAAAACCATATAATCGTAACATTCATTGTTTTTCCCTTTTTTACTTGTTTTCCATGAAAACATGGAAATAAATAAAGAATTGTTGAAAAATTCTCTTCTGGAGGCGAGTGAAGTTTTTCATAAAATAGTACATATTACAATTTTTTTTACTAAAAAATTATCTTTGAATTGTTGTTAATACTCTGAGAAACGATGAAAAAGAGGTAATTTATGCAATTGAGAAATTGAATTTATGCAATATGAGAAAAAAATTAAATATCAAAACATGGATATGAAAAGAGAATTAAAAAAAATAATTTCAGTTTTGATATAAATTCGTTTTTTTTTCTTTAAAACGGCATGTTTTTTTTTTTTTTTTACATGAAAAAGATTGTTCTTCAAAATATTGTTAAAACTTCTAAATCGGTTAAAATAGGGTAGAAAATAAACGTTTTTGGTTAAAATTGATATATTACAATTTTTTTTTTAGTGAAAAAAGAGGATTTTCTTTGAAATATTGTTAATACTGTAAAAAAAGTTGAAAAACGGGTAATTTATGGAATTTTAAGGAAAAAAATATACTGCCATAAAAATTAAACGGATTTATTGATTTTTCCTTCCTTTTCAATCATAACATGGAAATTAAAAGCAAAACATTTAAATAATCCGTTTTTTGACAGAAATATTTTCTTTCCTTAAAACGGCATATATTACATTTTTTGTAACACGAGAAAGTTTTTTTCCTACAAAATGTTATTAAAACGTCCAAAAAGGTTAAAATAGAGAAAGAAAATGTATAAAGTGATTATTTTTTCTTGTTTTTTTATCAAAACATTGAAATAATAGAAAATTATTGCAAAATCACTTTTGAAGTAAAATCATCCTTTTTTGTAAAAAGATCGTTTTCCTTGAAAAGTTGTAAATCTAAAAACGTTGAAAAAAGGGTGATTTATGCAGTTTTAGAGAAAAAAATATTGGCGTAATATATGGATGAAAACATAAAAATGGGTAATTTATGCAATTTTAGAGAAAAAAAAATATTGTTGTAAAAAACAATTAATTTTTTGCTTTTCTTCCATCAACCAATGAAAATAACATGAAAACATTGAAATAGTCTCTTTTTACACCGATTTTTTTTTCTTTATTCAAATTGCATATGTTATACTTGTAAAAGGGGGTTTTGTTTTAAACGTCATTAATACTCTTAAAAATGTTGAAAAAAACGTAATTTAATAAAAAAATAAAAATAATAAATAAAAAAACGTAATAAAACGTAGCGGTTTCCTTGAAAAGTTATAAATCTTCAGAAAACGTTGAAAAAGGGTGATTTATGCAGTTTTAGGGAGAAAAAAAAAACATTGTTGTAATGTAAGGAAGAAAACATAAAAATGGGTAATTTGTGCAATTTTAGAGAAAAAAAATTGTTAAAAAATATAATTTTTTGCTTTCCTTCCATCAAACAATGGAAATAACATGAAAACATGATTTATGCAGTTTAAGAGAGAGAGAGAGAGAGAGAG
>JAHFWG010000217.1:149095-164241 GCA_020233015.1 Callinectes sapidus | reverse complement strand
TGGCTCGACCCACCATCGTTATGTACTACACTACCAAGGTATGTGAAACTTTTCAAGATCTGAATGTCTTCGATACACGCATGGACAGACTGCACTGTTTCATCCAGCACGCCTCCAAACACCTGGACCTTGGTCTTGGCCCAGGAAACCTTAAGTCCAAAGGGCTTCACCTCCTCGTGCAGTGCCTCTAGAGCCATTACCAGAACCTCCAGTGACTCAGCGAAGATTGCTGCATCATCAGCAAAAACAAGATCTGTAATCTTGGTGTTGCCGACAGATGCTCCACAATGACTTTGTTCCACAACTCTGCCTAGTACCCAATCCATGCATGTGTTGAAAAGTGATGGAGCAAGCACACAGCCCTGCCTCACACCTGTATTCACAGGGAAGAAGCTGGACACGCCTCCTCCACACTTCACAGCACTTACAGTCCCGGAGTACAGGCCAGTTAATAGACCAATAATCCTTGCAGGAATCCCACGGAAACGCAGTTGATCCCAGAGTGTCTCTCGATGCACTGAGTCAAACGCCTTCTTGAGATCGACATAGGCTGCAGGCATTCCCTATCGAAACTCACGTCGGCGCTCCACCAGTACGCGAAGCGCTAGGATACGGTCAGTTGTTGACTTACCGGGCGTGAACCCTAACTGTTCAGGTCTCTGATGCTTTAGCAGGTGAGTGCTGATCCGTGTCACCAGCAAATGAGCAAGCACCTTGCCTGGTACGCTGAGCAGCGTTATTCCACGGTAGTTGCTGTAGTCTTGACGGTCCCCTTCCACCTTCCAGATAGGGACGACCAACCCCTTCTTCCAGTCAGGGGAATGGTGCCTGAATGCCATACAGCAGTCAAGACAGCATGCAACCCACGGATCATGGCTTCACCCCGAGCTTTGAGCAGCTCCGAACTGATGTTGCAGATGCCAGCTGCCTTTCCACCCCTCAACTTTGACACAGCCTCTTTGACATCGCCAATGGTGGGTGCGGTTTCGTCAATGGGTGGATCAGCATCCAGCGTCTGCAATCCTGCAGTCCGGAGCTGTCTGCTTGGAGGATCCACCGTGAACAACTGCCCAAATACTCAGCCCAACGAGCCATCTGCCCATCTGCGTCCGATACGAGGCAACCATCTGCTGTTCGGATAGCACTCACCTGAGAAGTAGGCTTGGAGCGGAGTTTCTTCAGAGCTCGATAGGCAGGTCTGAGGTCATTAGCATTTAAATGACACTCAATATCCTCAGCGAGACCCCTGACGTACCTCACCTTGTCTCTTCTCAGAAGAGTTCTAGTCCTACGTGACAGAGCCCTGTACTGGTCATGGTCCCCAGCAAGTCTGGCAGCGCGGCTCTCCTAAATTCTTTCCAACGTCTCTACGATGGTGAAGCCACTCCGTGACCTCGGGCGCTCCCCATTGCATTCCTTGGCAGCCTCAAGAATCTCACGTTTGAAGGTATCCCATAGCTGTTCAGGGTCCTCAAGGGTGTCGAGCACTCTAAAGCGATTGGAGACTCTCACTGCATACTCTTGTGCACATGTCAAGTCCTTCAGCTTCTCAAGATGAAACACAGTGTGGTTGCGTCTTGGAGGCTTTCTGGACTTGATATGAAGCTTGAGTGAAGCAACAACAAGCCTATGATCGGTCGCAAAGAATTCGGCACTCCGAAAAACCCTGCAGTTCTGGAGAATCCTCCAATGAGTACTGACAAGGATATGATCGATCTCCTTCGCTACCCCTCCGGTATTGCTATACCAAGTCCAGCGGTGCAGCGCTGGTCTCTGATACCAGGAACCCGCAATTCTCAGCCTTCTGGATCTTGCAAAATTCAGAAGGAAAGAGCTGTTGTCATTCCTGGTACCAGAACCATGGGGACCAACACATATTTCATAGCCAGCCCTTTCGGTGCCAGTGACAGCATTAAAGTCGCCCAGGACAATGAGTGCATCACGACGGGGACACTGGTCCAGTACAGAGTCGAGTTTGGCGTAGAACATCTCCTTCTCTTCAGTTTCACATACCTCGGTAGGAGCATATACAGCAACAACAGACATGAAGCCTAAACTGTGCTTCAGCCTTAATCGCATTATACTCTCATCAACCGGAGTAACCTCTACAACAGACGGTTGCAGTCTGCTGGAGACGCCTTTGGCTACCCCTTTGACATGGTGACCATTGCTCATGCTGGACCAGTAGTAAGTAAAACCCTTACTATTGGTCTCGCCATTCCCAGGCCTCCTTGTCTCAGAGAGCCCCACCATATCCACCCTCAGCCTACTGAGCTCATCTGATAAATGAGGCAGTCGGTAATCCTCTGAGAGACTCAGGACATTCCAGGAGCCCACACGCAGAACCCTTCGAAGGTTCACCCCAGGAGCGGTCCAACGTGCAGGCGCCACATCTGCAGCCCCACCGGCACCCCCAAAATCAAAAGTAAGGCTAGGGGGTCCTCCCGCCCCACTCAGGACACAGGGCTCCCGCAGGCTTTCCCCTGCATCCGTCATACTGGTAGGCAGGCCCCTCTGGTGCCTTGGCACCCGAAAGGTCTGCACGGTCGGACCCCCCAGCATACTTGGATCGGGGCCGTGGCCAGAGGCTCGCCCGCGCCTATAGCCCCCACCCCGACCTCTGCTTCTAACTTTTTTGGTGGCTGTGGGTGTTTTTTACGGGGAGGGGTTGGAAGCCCCACCCAACCAGCTGTTCAGTCATGGCCAGGGACACTATTATCCCTGGGGGGAAGGACCCTGGCTGCCCAAAAAGGAGGAAGAGAAGGCACAGATGAGGAGAGACAGAGGGGGGAGTGAGTTATGGAAGGTAGAGAGCACTCACTCTTCACTTGAAAAGAATCCATCCACCACCACAAGAATCCGCCCTCCACCACAAGAGAAAGAAAATGTATAAAGTGGTTATTTTTTTATTGTTTTTAATCAAAACATTGAAATAATAGAAAATTATTGCAAAATCATTTTGGGAGTAAAATCATACTTTTTTTCTAAAGGAGAGTATTTCCCTTCAAAAGTGGTAAATCTCCAAAAAAACGTTGAAAAAGGGATATTTTTGTAGTTTTATAGAAAAAAACATATTGTCTTAATACAAGGATAAAAACATAAAAAAATAGGTAATTTGTGCAAGTTTTGTGTAAAATGCCGTTAATACTCTTAAAAACGTTGAAAAAAAACTTAATTAATGAAATTTTAAGGAAAAAAGTATTTTGTAAGATGAAAGTTTTTTCTACAAAATGTTTTTAAACGTCCAAAAACGTTAAAATTGGGTACTTTATATAGTTTTAGAGAAAGAAAATGTATATAGTGTTTATTTACTTGTTTTTAATCAAAAACATTGTAATCAATAGAAAATTATTAAAAAAATACTTTTGGAGAAAATCATATTTTATTAAAACATTAATATAAGCCCTTTTTGACAGAAATATTTTCTTTCCCGGAAACGACCTATATTACATTTATTTGTAATATGAAAAAGGTTTTTTTCTACAAAATGTTGTTAAAACGTCCAAAAAGGTTAAAATTGGGTAGTTTACATTCTTTCAGAGAAAGAAAATGTATAAAGTGTTTTTTTCCCTTGTTTTTTATCAAAACATTGAAATCAATTGAAAATTATTGAAAAATCACTTTTAAAGTAAAATCATACTTTTTTTTTTTTCAAAAAGAGAGCGTTTTCCTTGAAAAGTTGTAAATCTCCAAAAAAAAAAACGTTGAAATAGGGTGATTTATGCAGTTTTAGAAAAAAGACAACATTGTCGTAATATAAGGATGATAACATAAAAATGGGTAATTTGTGCAATTTTAGAGAAAAAAATATTATCGTAAAAAACAATTAATTTTTTGCTTTTCTTCCATCATTTAAAGAAAATAACATGAAAAACATTGAAAATGTATAGTTTTATGCCGAATTTTTTTTCTTTATTCAAATTGCATATGTTCTACTTGTAAAAGGGGGTTTTGTGTAAAACGCCATTAATACTCTTAAAAACGTTGAAAAAAACGTAATTTAAGAAATTTTAGAGATGAAAAGTATATTGTAACATGAAAAAGTTTTTTTTCATCAAAATGTTTTTAAACGTTCCAAAAGGTTAAAATTAGGTAGTTTATATAGTTTCAGAGAAAGAAAATGTATATAGTGTTAATTTTCTTGTTTTTAATCAAAACATTCAAATCGAGAGAAAATTATTTAAAAATTATTTTTGGAGTGAAATCTTTTTTATTTATTTATTTTTTTTTGTAAAAGAGAGGTTTCCTTTGAGAAGTTGTAAATCTCCGAAAAAAGATTGAAAAAAGGGTCATTTATGCAGTTTTAGAGTTAAAAAAATTGTCGTAAAATAAGGATGAAAACATGAGAATGGGTAATTTGTGCAATTTTAGACAATATTTTTGTTTACTGTCGTAAAAAAGAATGTATTTTTTGCTTTTCTTACATCAACAAATGAAAATAGGATAAAAACATTGAAAAAGTCACCTTTTAGGCAGAATTTCTTTTCTTTATTCAAATTGCATATATTATACTTGTAAATTTTTTTTTTTTTTTTTTTTTTGTAAAATGCTGTTAATACTCCTAAAAACGTCGAAAAACACGTAAATTACGAAATTTTGGAGAAAAATTTATAGTCACAATATTCATAGTTTTTTGTTTGTTTTCCATGAAAACAATGAAATAAGAAGAGAATAATTGAAAAATTCACTTTTTTCAGTGTAAAGGAACTTTTTTCGTGAAATGACATATATTCCTTTTTTTTATCCTAAACAAGATGACCTTTCTTAGATAAGATGTTAATACTCCTAAAAACGCTAAAAAGGGGGTAATTTAAGCATCTTTGAGAAAAGAAAATGAAATGCAATAAAAAGTTAATACATTTCTTGCTTTTGTTTCTTTTTCATTCAAAACATGGAAATGAAAAGAAAAACACTGAAAAATAGTTTTGTAAAAGAAATATTTTTTTCATTTATAAGGCTTGTATTACATTTTATGTAACGTGAAAAGCTGATTTTCTTCAAAATGTTGTTAAAACTAATAAAAAGGTTAAAATAAGGTAGTTTAAGTAACTTTAAAGAGAAAAAAAATATATAGTGTTTTCTTTTTGTTTTTAATTAAAACATGGAAATCAAAAGAAAATTACTGAAAAACTCGTTTGTAAAGGTAAAAACATTTGTTTTTCTAAATGAAGATGGTTTTGTCATTAAAATATTGTAAAACCCCTTAAAACGTTGAAAAATGGAAGATTTATGCACTCCTAGAGAAAATATGTATTGTCGTAAAAGAAGGATAAAAAACTCTAAAAAGGGTTATTTTATGCAATTTTAGAGAAAAAATATACAAAGTATATTGTCGTAAAAATTTTTTTTGCTTTTTTTTCTATCGAGAATGAAAATAAGCTGATAAACATTAAAAATTAAATTACGCTGATTTTTTCTATTTTGAAATTGCATATTTCATTGCAAATTGCAAAATTTCTTTTCTTTATTCAAATTTCATATATTATACCTGTAAAATTGGGTTTTGTGTAAAATGCCGTTAATACTCCTAAAAACGTCAAAAAACACGTAACTTATGAAAATTTAGAGAAAAAAGTATATTGTCGCAATATTCGTTGTTTTTTGTATGTTTTCCATGAAAACAATGAAATAAGAAGAGAATCACTGAAAAATTCACTTTTTCGAAGAAAACTTATGTTCAATTTTATTGAAATAAACAGGAAATTATTGAAAAATCACTGTTGGAGTAAAATTAAACTTTCTTTCTACAAGAGAGGCTTTTCCTATAAAAGTTGTAAATCTCCAAAAAACGTTGAAAAAGGGCAATTTATGCATCTTTAGAGAAAAAAATATATTGTCGTAAAATACGGATTAAAAAAATAAAAATCGGTAATTTGTGCAATTTTACACAAAAAATAGAATGTCCTAAAGAGGTATTTATATTTTGCTTTTCTTCCATCAACAATAAAAAAAAGATGAAAAACATTGAAAAAGTAACTTTTTAGGCAGAATTTCTTTCCTTATTCAAATTGCATATATTATACTTGTAAAAAAGGGTTTTATGTAAAATGCTGTTAATACTCCTAAAAACGTTGAAAAAAATCTAATTTTTGAAATTTTAGAGAAAAAACTACTTTGTCTCAATTTTCATATTTTTTGTTTGTATTCCATAAAAAAAAACAATGAAATAAGAAGAGAGTCATTGAAAAATTCAGCTTTTCGGTGAAAAGGAATTTTTTTCGTGAAATGGCAAATATTTCTTGTTTTTTTTTTTTTTTTTTTTTTTTTTTTTACCTAAAAAGACTGTCTTTCTTCGATAAGATGTTAATGTTCCTAAAAACGCTGAAAAGGGGGTAATTTATGGAATTTTTAGAGAAAAAAAGGAAATGCAATAAAAAGTTAATATATTTCTTGTTTTTTCCTTCATTTTCAATCAAAACATGGAAATGAAAAGAAAAACAGAAAAATCCTTTTTTTTATGAGAAATATTTTTTTAACCTCTTAAAAGGCTTGTATAACATTTTATGTAACGTGAAAAATGGATTTTCTTCAAAATATTGTTAAAACTAATAAAAAGGTTAATATAGGGTAGTTTATGTAACTTTACAGAGTAAAAAAAATATATAGCGTTTTATTCTTGTTTTTAATTAAAACATGGAAATCAAAAGAAAAATACTGAAAAACTCACTTTTGGAGGTAAAAAACATATCTTTTTTTCTAAATGAAGAGGGTTTTGTCATTAAAATATTGTAAAACCCCTTAAAATGTTGAAAAATGCACTCCTAGAGAAAATATGTATCCTAGATTTATGCATTCCTAGAAAACATATGTATCGTCGTAAAAGAGTGATTAAAAAGCCTAAAAAGGGTAATTTTATGCAATTTTAGAGAAAAATATATATATTGCCATAAAATTTTTTTTTTTGCTTTTTTTCCATCGAGAATGAAAATAAGCTGAAAAAACATTGAAAAAGTAAGTTTTTAGGCTGAATTTTTTTCTTATTTGAAATTGCATATATTATTTTTGAAAAAGGGGTTTTGTCTATAATGAAGTTTTTCATAAAATGGTATATATTGCATTTATTTTTTTTACTAAAAATGAGCGTTTATCTTTGAAATGTTAATACTCTTAAAAAAGATGAAAAAGAAATATTTTATGGAATTTTGAGAAAAAAAATGTAATGCCATAAAAATTAAATGTTTTTTTCTTCATTTTCAATCAAAACATGGATATGAAAAGAGAAACAAAGAATTAATCCCATTTTTGACATGAATTCGGTTTTTTTTCTTTGAAATGGCATACTTTTTTTTTTTTTACACGAAAAAGATTGTTCCTCAAAATATTTTTAAAACTCCTAAATCGGTTAAAATTGGGTAGAAAATAAACTTTTTTAGTTAAATTTCATATATTATAATGTTTTTTTTACGTGAAAAAGAGGGTTTTCTTTGAAATATTTCTTTTTTACCTAAGAGGGATGGCCTTTCTTAGATAGGATGTTAATACTCCTAAAAACGCTGAAAAGAAGATAATTTATGCAATTTTTGGAGAAAAAAAAGAACTGCAATAAAAAGTTCATATATTTTTTGCGTTTTCATTCATTTCGAATCAAAACATGGAAATGGAAAGAAAAACACTGAAAAATCCTTTTTCTAAAAGAAATATTTTTTTCCTTGAAATGGCTTTTATTACAATTTATGTAAGATGAAAAAGGGATTTTCTTTATAATATTGTTAAAACTAATAAATGGTTGAAATTGGGATAAAAAATAAGATGAAAAATATTAAAAAAGTCTTTTGTCTAAGATGCTGTTAGTACCCTTAAAAGTATTGAAAAAAGCGTATTTATGAAATTTTACAGAAAAAAAACTATATTATCGTAACATTCATTGTTTTTTCCCTTTTTTTTACATGTTCTTTCATGAAAACATGGAAATAAGTAAAGAATTGTTGAAAATTGCACTTTTGGAGGGGAGTGAAGTTTTTCATAAAATGGTATATATTACATTTTTTTTTTAACTAAGAAAGAGCGTTTTTCTTGTTGTTAATACTATTGAAAACGATGAAAAAGGTAATTTATGCAATTTTGATAAAAAAAATGTACTGCCATGAAAATTAAATGTTTTTTCCTTCATTTACAATCAAAACATGGATATAAAAAGAGAAAAAAAAAGAAATAATTCTATTTTTGACTAAAGTTTTTTTTTCTTTGAAATGGCATCCTTTTTTTTTTTTTTTCTACATGAGAAAGATTTTTCCTCAAAATATTGTCAAAACTCGTAAATAGGTTAAAATAGGGTAGAAAATAAACTTTTTTGGTTAAATTGCATATATTCCAAATTTTTATGTGAAAAAGAGGGTTTTCGTTGAAATGTTGTTAATACTCTTAAAACGATGAAAAACGGGTAATTTATGGAATTTTAAGAAAAGAAAATGTACTGCCATAAAAATTAAATGGATTTATTGATTTTTTCTTCTCTTTCAAACAAAACATGGAAATTCAAATAAAAACATTTAGATAATCCCTTTTTTGACAGAAATATTTTCTTTCCTTGAAACGGCATATATTACATTTTTTGTAATATGAAAAGGTTTTTTTCTACAAAATATTATTAAAACGTCCAAAAAGGTTAGAATTGAGCAGTTTATATACTTTCAGAGAAAGAAAATGTATAAAGTAGTTACTTTTTCTTCTATTTTATCAATACATTAGAATAATAGAAAATTATTGCAAAATCACTCTTGGAGTAAAATCAAACTTTTTTCTAAAACAGAGCGTTTTTCTTTGAAAATCTCCAAAAGACGTTGAAAAAAGGGTGATTTATGCAGTTTAAAGAAAAAAAAACCCCATTGTCGTAATTTATAGATGAAAACATAAATATGGGCAATTTGTGCAATTTTAGAGAAAAAAATGTTGTCGTAGAAAACAATTAGTTTTTTGCTTTTCTTCCATCAACCTATGAAAATAACATGAAAAAGATTGAAAAAGTATGTTTTTATACCGAGTTTTTTTCTTTATTCAAGTTGCATATGTTATACTTGTAAAAGGGGATTTTGTGTAAAATGCCATTAATACTCATAAAAACGTCGAAAAAACATAATTTATGAAATTTTAGAGAAAAAGTATATTGTAACATAAAAAGTTTTTTTTCAAAAAAATGATTTTTAAACGTTCAAAAAGGTTAAAATTGGGTAGTTTATATAGTTTCAGAGAAAGAAAATGTATATAGTGTCTATTTTCTTGTTCTTTTCCTTTAAAAGCTGCAAATCTCCAAAAACATTGCACAAAGGGTCATTTATGCAGTTTTAGAGAAAAAAAAATATTGTCGTAAAATATGGATGAAAACATAAAAATGGGTAATTTGTGCAATTTTAGACAATATTTTTGTTTACTGTCGTAAAAAAGAATGTATTTTTTGCTTTTTTTTATATCAACAAATGAAAATAAGATCAAAACATTGAAAAGTTACCTTTTAAGCAGAATTTATTTTCTTTATTCAAATTGCATATATTATACTTGTAAGAGTGGGTTTTGTGTAAAATGCCGTTAATACTCCTAAAAACGTCGAAAAACACGTAATTTATGATATTTTAGAGAAGAAAGTATATTGTCGCAATATTCATTGTTTTTGTTTGTTTTTCATGAAAACAATTAAATAAGAAGAGAATCATTGAAAAATTCACTTTTTCGGTGAAGAGGCACTTTTTTTCGTGAAATGGCATATATTCCTTTTTTTTTATACCTAAAAAAGATGGCCTTTCTTAGATAAGATGTTAACACTCCTAAAAACGCTAAAAAGGGGATAATTCATAATAATTTGAGAGAAAAAAATGAAATGCATTAAAAAGTTAATATATTTCTTGCTTTTGTTTTATTTTCAATCAAAACATGGAAATGAAAAGAAAAACATTGAAAAATCCTTTTTCTAAAAGAAATTTTTTTCATTTACATTTTGTGTAACGCGAAAAAAATTTCTTCAAAATGTTGTTAAAACTAATAAAACAGTTAAAATAGGAAAGTTTATGTAACTTTACTTAGAAAAAAATATATAGTGTTTTGTTCTTGTTTTTAATTAAAACAGAAATCAAAAGAAAATTTTGAAAAACCAACTTTTGGAGGTAAAAACATACTTTTTTTTTCTAAATGAAGAGTGCTTTGTCATTAAAATATTGTAAAACCCCTTAAAACGTTGAAAAATGTAAGATTCATGCACTCCTAGAGAAAATATGTATCGTCGTAGAAAAAGGATTAAAAATCTAAAAAGCTTACTTTTATGCATTTTTAGAGAAAAAAATATTTATTGTCGAACATTTTTTTTTTGCTTTTATTTCCATCGAGAATGAAAATAAGATGAAAAGCATTGAAAAAGTTACTTTTTAGGCTGGATTTTTTCTATTTTGAAATTGCAATTATTATTCTCGAAAAGGGGGTTTTGTCTAAAATGCTGTCAATACTCCTAAAAGCAATGAAAAAAGCGGATTTATAAAATTTTATAGAAGAACTCTATATTATTGTAACTCATTGTTTTTCCCTTATTTTACTTATTTTCTATGAAAACATGGAAATAAGTAAGTAATTGTTGAAAAATTCACTTTTGGAAGCGGATGAAGTTTTTCATAAAATGGTACACATTACAATTTTTTTTTTACTTAAAAAGAGCATTGATCTTTGAAATGTTGTTAATACTCTTAGAAACGATGAAAAGAGGTAATTTATGCAATTTTGAGAAAAAAATGTACTGCCATAAAAGTTAAGTGGTTTTTACCTTCATTTTCAATCAAAACGTGGATATAAAAAGATAAATAAAGAAATAATTCCATTTTTGACAAATTCGTTTTTTTTTAAATGCCATACATTTTTTTTTTTACATGAAAGGATTGCTCCTCAAAACATTGTTGAAACTCTTAAATCGGTTAAAACAGGGTAGAAAATAACCTTTGTTGGGTTAAATTTGATATATTACAATTTTTTTACGTGAAAAAGAGGGTTTTCTGTGAAATACTAATAATACTCTAAAAAACGCTGAAAAACGGGTACTTTGTGGAATTTTAAGAAAGAAAATTTACTGCCATATAAATTAAATGGATTTATTGATTTTTCTTTCCTTTTCAATCAAAACATGGAAATTGAAATAAAAACATTTAAATAATCCCTTTTTTCACAGAAATATTATTTTTCCTTGAAACGGCATATATTTCATTTTTTGTAATATGAAAAAGTTTTTTTTTCTACAAAAGTTGTTAAAACGTCCAAAAAGATTAAATTGGATAGTTTATATACTTGCAGAGAAAAAAAATGTA
The DNA here is from genome assembly GCA_020233015.1 of Callinectes sapidus. Lineage (NCBI taxonomy): Eukaryota > Metazoa > Arthropoda > Malacostraca > Decapoda > Portunidae > Callinectes > Callinectes sapidus. The sequence continues at coordinate 152,965 of JAHFWG010000217.1, read as the reverse complement.
TAAAGTGTATTTTTCTTGTTTCTGATCAAAACATTGAAATCAATTGAGAATTAATGAAAATCACTTTTAAAGTAAAATCATACTTTTTTTTTCTAAAAGAAAAGTTGAAAAAGTTGAAAAGTTGTCAATCTCCAAAAAAAAAAAAAAAAAAACGTTGAAATAAGGTGATTTATGAAGTTTTGGAGAAAAAAAAAATATTGTCGTAATATAAGGATGAAAACATAAAAATGGGTAATTTGTGCAATTTTAGAGAAAAAAAAAATATTGTCGTAAAAAACAATTAATTTTTTGGTTTTCTTCCATCAACCAATGAAAATAACATGAAAACATTGAAAAAGTCTGTTTATATACCGATTTTTTTCTTTATTCACGTTTAATTTTAATTTGTAAAGGGGGTTTTGTGTAAAACGCCAATAATACGCTTAAAAACGTTGAAAAAACGTAATTTATGAAATTTTAGAGAAAAAAGTATATTGTAGCATGAAAAAGTTTTTTTTGAACAAAATGTTTTTAAACGTTCAAAAAAGTTAAAATTGGGTAGTTTATATAGTTTCAGAGTAAGAAAGTGTAAATAGTGTTTATTTTCTTGTTTTTAATCAAAACATTGAAATCAATAGAAAATTATTTAAAAATTACTTTTGGAGTAAAATCATATTTTTTTTGTAAAAGAGAGGGTTTTCCTTGAAAAGTTGTAGATGTCCGAAAAACATTGAAAAAAGGGTAATTTATGCAGTTTTAGAGAAAAATTTGTCCTAAAATAAGGATGAAAGCATAAAAATGGGTAATTTGTGCAATTTTAGACAATATTTTTTTTTATTGTCGTAAGAAAGAATGTATTTTTTGGTTTTCTACCATCAACAAATGAAAATAGGATAAAAACATTGAATATATATATATATATATATATATATATATATATATATAATATATAAATATATATATATATATATATATATATTTTCCTTGAAATGGCTTGTATTACATTTTATGTAAACATGAAAAGGGGATTTTCTTTATAATGTTAAAACTAATAAAAAGGTTAAAATTGGGTAGTTCATATAACTTTAAAGAGAAAAAAAAATATACATATAGTGTTTAGTTCTTGTTTTTAATTAAAACATGGAAATCAAAAGAAAATTACGGAAAAACTCACTTTTGGATGTAAAAAAAGAAGAGGGTTTTGTAATTAATATATTGCAAAACCACTAATAAAGTTGAAAAATGGATGATTATACACTCTAAGAAAAAAAAAAAAAAAGGGATATATATATATATATATATATATATATATATATATATATATATATATATATATATATATATATATATATATATATATATATATATATCATCGTAAAAGAAGGATTAAAAAATGTAAAAAGTGTAATTTTATGCAATTTTAGAGAAAAAAATATATATTGTAAAAAAATATTTTTTTGCTTTTTTTCCATCAAAAATAAAAATAAGATATGAAAGATATTGAAAACCACTTTTTAGGCTGAATTTTTTTACATTTTTGAAATTGCTTGTATAGTTCTTGAAAAGGGGGTTTCGTCTATAATGCTGTTAATACTCCTAAAAGCATTGAAAAAAGCGTATTTATGAAATATAACAAAAAAAAAGTATTATCGTAACATTTATTGTTTTTGTCTTTTTTTTGACTTGTTTTTCATGAAAACAAGGAAATAAGTAAACAATTGTTGAAAAATTCACTTTTGGAGGGGGGAGTGAATTTTTCATAAAATGGTATATATTACAATTTTTTTGAACTAAAAAAGAGCGCTTTTCTTGGAAATGTTATTAATACTCTTAAAAACGATGAAAAAGAGGTAATTTATGCAATTTTGGGAAAAATATACTGCAATGAAAATTAAATGTTTTTTTTCCTTCATTTTCAATCAAAACATGGATATAAAAAGAGAAAAAAAGAAATAATTCCATTTTTGACAATTTTTTTTCTTTGAAATGGCATACTTTTTCATGAAAAAGATTTTTCCTCAAAATATTGTTAAAACTCTTAAATAGGTTAGAAATAGGGTAGAAAATAAACTTTTTTGGTTAAATTGCATATATTCCAATTTTATTTTACGTGAAAAAGAGGGTTTTCTTTGAAATGTTGTTAATACTCTTAAAACGTTGAAAAACGGGTAATTTATGGAATTTTAAGGAAAGAAAATGTACTGCCATAAAAATTAAATGGATTTATTGATTTTTCCTTCCTTTTGAATCAAAACATGGAAATTAAAATAAAAAACATTTAATTAATCCCTTTTTTGACAGAAATAGTTTCTTTCCTAGAAACGGCATAATTTACATTTTTTGTAACATGAAAAACGTTTTTTCTACAAAATGTTATTAAAAAGTCCAAAAAGGTTAAAATTGGGTATATAGTTTATATACTTTCAGAGAAAGAAAATGTATAAAGTGATTATTTTTTTTTCTTGTTTTTAATGAAAACGTTGAAATAATAGAAAATTATTGAAAAATCACTTACGGAGTAAATTCATACTTTTTTTTTCTATTAAGAGAGCATTTTCCTTGAAAAGTTGTAAATCTCAGAAAAACGTTTAAAAAAGGAATATTTATCCAGTTTTAGAGAAAAAAACATATTGTCGTAATATAATGATGAAAACATAAAAATAGGTAATTTATGAAAAAAATTATGAAAATTATGAAAAATTGCATGAAAAAAAAATTATGAAAAAAATATTGTAAAAAAACAATTAAATTTTTTGCTTTTCTGTCATCAACCAATGAAAATAATATGAAAAACATTGAAAAGTCACTTTTTAGGCAGAATTTTTCTTTATTCAAATTGCATATGTTATACTTATAAAAGGGGGTTTTGTTTAAAATGCCGTTAATACTCTTTACCATGGAACCCCATCGTCGGGAGATAATCTCCCGGTCCTCGGTGTGGTCACGTGATTCTGACTCAAGATAATGGGAGATCACGCATGCACTCCCCAGTACCTGCAGGTCTTTGTTTGGCATTGTGGAGGGTGGGTGTGCTCTCTCACTCCGTGCTTGGAATTTTCCACTAGGGTGGAATGTTTGTGATTTTGGGAGAAAATCACCCGACGTTGTGGTGACTGTGAGACTTTTTACCCGGGTGATATATATATATATATATATATATATATATATATATATATATATATATATATATATATATATATATATATATATATATATATACTATATATATATATATATATATATATATATATATATATATATATATATATATAAAGGGTGTTTTTTTAAGAACGATAGAACTTCAATATAGGAAAATAATACAATAAAGCAATTTTTTTTCCAAAAATTTATTTGAATCTGAAAGTTTTATGCATTACATTAACATTTGAAGATTATCTGGGACATATGGCCGCCACGACTGTTCTTAACAAACCGAATTCTGGATGTACAATTATGGGCCACTTTTTCCAGCATTTCTGGACGAATATCACGAATAACGCGCTCAATATTGGCCTCCAAGGCATCAATTGTCGCTGGTTTATCAGCATAGACCTTTGACTTCACATAGCCCCACAAGAAAAAGTCAAGAGGTGTCAAATCGCAAGACCTTGGAGGCCAATTTACAGGACCATTTCTTGAAATGAGTTTGTCATCAAACTTTGTTTTCAACAAGTCAATGGTTGCATTAGCTGTATGGCAGGTTGCACCATCCTGTTGAAACCGGCCTCTGGTCGCTCTCAAAGGGTTGCCAGATATCCCAATTCATTTAAAATGTAAATGTAATGTATTAAGCTTTCAAATAACGGTAATTTTTTTGATCCAATGTGCTTTATTGAATTATTTATTTCAATTTTAAGTTCTATCGTTCTTAAAAAAACACCCTTTATATAT
>JAHFWG010000217.1:69136-141496 GCA_020233015.1 Callinectes sapidus | reverse complement strand
GAAAATCATATTTTATTAAAACATTAATATAAGCCCTTTTTGACAGAAATATTTTCTTTCCCGGAAACGACCTATATTACATTTATTTGTAATATGAAAAAGTTTTTTTTCTACAAAATGTTGTTAAAACGTCCAAAAAGGTTAAAATTGGGTAGTTTACATTCTTTCAGAGAAAGAAAATGTATAAAGTGTTTTTTTCCCTTGTTTTTTATCAAAACATTGAAATCAATTGAAAATTATTGAAAAATCACTTTTAAAGTAAAATCATACTTTTTTTTTTTTCAAAAAGAGAGCGTTTTCCTTGAAAAGTTGTAAATCTCCAAAAAAAAAAACGTTGAAATAGGGTGATTTATGCAGTTTTAGAAAAAAGACAACATTGTCGTAATATAAGGATGATAACATAAAAATGGGTAATTTGTGCAATTTTAGAGAAAAAAATATTATCGTAAAAAACAATTAATTTTTTGCTTTTCTTCCATCATTTAAAGAAAATAACATGAAAAACATTGAAAATGTATAGTTTTATGCCGAATTTTTTTTCTTTATTCAAATTGCATATGTTCTACTTGTAAAAGGGGGTTTTGTGTAAAACGCCATTAATACTCTTAAAAACGTTGAAAAAAACGTAATTTAAGAAATTTTAGAGATGAAAAGTATATTGTAACATGAAAAAGTTTTTTTTCATCAAAATGTTTTTAAACGTTCCAAAAGGTTAAAATTAGGTAGTTTATATAGTTTCAGAGAAAGAAAATGTATATAGTGTTAATTTTCTTGTTTTTAATCAAAACATTCAAATCGAGAGAAAATTATTTAAAAATTATTTTTGGAGTGAAATCTTTTTTATTTATTTATTTTTTTTTGTAAAAGAGAGGTTTCCTTTGAGAAGTTGTAAATCTCCGAAAAAAGATTGAAAAAAGGGTCATTTATGCAGTTTTAGAGTTAAAAAAATTGTCGTAAAATAAGGATGAAAACATGAGAATGGGTAATTTGTGCAATTTTAGACAATATTTTTGTTTACTGTCGTAAAAAAGAATGTATTTTTTGCTTTTCTTACATCAACAAATGAAAATAGGATAAAAACATTGAAAAAGTCACCTTTTAGGCAGAATTTCTTTTCTTTATTCAAATTGCATATATTATACTTGTAAATTTTTTTTTTTTTTTTTTTTTGTAAAATGCTGTTAATACTCCTAAAAACGTCGAAAAACACGTAAATTACGAAATTTTGGAGAAAAATTTATAGTCACAATATTCATAGTTTTTTGTTTGTTTTCCATGAAAACAATGAAATAAGAAGAGAATAATTGAAAAATTCACTTTTTTCAGTGTAAAGGAACTTTTTTCGTGAAATGACATATATTCCTTTTTTTTATCCTAAACAAGATGACCTTTCTTAGATAAGATGTTAATACTCCTAAAAACGCTAAAAAGGGGGTAATTTAAGCATCTTTGAGAAAAGAAAATGAAATGCAATAAAAAGTTAATACATTTCTTGCTTTTGTTTCTTTTTCATTCAAAACATGGAAATGAAAAGAAAAACACTGAAAAATAGTTTTGTAAAAGAAATATTTTTTTCATTTATAAGGCTTGTATTACATTTTATGTAACGTGAAAAGCTGATTTTCTTCAAAATGTTGTTAAAACTAATAAAAAGGTTAAAATAAGGTAGTTTAAGTAACTTTAAAGAGAAAAAAAATATATAGTGTTTTCTTTTTGTTTTTAATTAAAACATGGAAATCAAAAGAAAATTACTGAAAAACTCGTTTGTAAAGGTAAAAACATTTGTTTTTCTAAATGAAGATGGTTTTGTCATTAAAATATTGTAAAACCCCTTAAAACGTTGAAAAATGGAAGATTTATGCACTCCTAGAGAAAATATGTATTGTCGTAAAAGAAGGATAAAAAACTCTAAAAAGGGTTATTTTATGCAATTTTAGAGAAAAAATATACAAAGTATATTGTCGTAAAAATTATTTTTGCTTTTTTTTCTATCGAGAATGAAAATAAGCTGATAAACATTAAAAATTAAATTACGCTGATTTTTTCTATTTTGAAATTGCATATTTCATTGCAAATTGCAAAATTTCTTTTCTTTATTCAAATTTCATATATTATACCTGTAAAATTGGGTTTTGTGTAAAATGCCGTTAATACTCCTAAAAACGTCAAAAAACACGTAACTTATGAAAATTTAGAGAAAAAAGTATATTGTCGCAATATTCGTTGTTTTTTGTATGTTTTCCATGAAAACAATGAAATAAGAAGAGAATCACTGAAAAATTCACTTTTTCGAAGAAAACTTATGTTCAATTTTATTGAAATAAACAGGAAATTATTGAAAAATCACTGTTGGAGTAAAATTAAACTTTCTTTCTACAAGAGAGGCTTTTCCTATAAAAGTTGTAAATCTCCAAAAAACGTTGAAAAAGGGCAATTTATGCATCTTTAGAGAAAAAAATATATTGTCGTAAAATACGGATTAAAAAAATAAAAATCGGTAATTTGTGCAATTTTACACAAAAAATAGAATGTCCTAAAGAGGTATTTATATTTTGCTTTTCTTCCATCAACAATAAAAAAAAGATGAAAAACATTGAAAAAGTAACTTTTTAGGCAGAATTTCTTTCCTTATTCAAATTGCATATATTATACTTGTAAAAAAGGGTTTTATGTAAAATGCTGTTAATACTCCTAAAAACGTTGAAAAAAATCTAATTTTTGAAATTTTAGAGAAAAAACTACTTTGTCTCAATTTTCATATTTTTTGTTTGTATTCCATAAAAAAAAAACAATGAAATAAGAAGAGAGTCATTGAAAAATTCAGCTTTTCGGTGAAAAGGAATTTTTTTCGTGAAATGGCAAATATTTCTTGTTTTTTTTTTTTTTTTTTTTTTTACCTAAAAAGACTGTCTTTCTTCGATAAGATGTTAATGTTCCTAAAAACGCTGAAAAGGGGGTAATTTATGGAATTTTTAGAGAAAAAAAGGAAATGCAATAAAAAGTTAATATATTTCTTGTTTTTTCCTTCATTTTCAATCAAAACATGGAAATGAAAAGAAAAACAGAAAAATCCTTTTTTTTATGAGAAATATTTTTTTAACCTCTTAAAAGGCTTGTATAACATTTTATGTAACGTGAAAAATGGATTTTCTTCAAAATATTGTTAAAACTAATAAAAAGGTTAATATAGGGTAGTTTATGTAACTTTACAGAGTAAAAAAAATATATAGCGTTTTATTCTTGTTTTTAATTAAAACATGGAAATCAAAAGAAAAATACTGAAAAACTCACTTTTGGAGGTAAAAAACATATCTTTTTTTCTAAATGAAGAGGGTTTTGTCATTAAAATATTGTAAAACCCCTTAAAATGTTGAAAAATGCACTCCTAGAGAAAATATGTATCCTAGATTTATGCATTCCTAGAAAACATATGTATCGTCGTAAAAGAGTGATTAAAAAGCCTAAAAAGGGTAATTTTATGCAATTTTAGAGAAAAATATATATATTGCCATAAAATTTTTTTTTTTGCTTTTTTTCCATCGAGAATGAAAATAAGCTGAAAAAACATTGAAAAAGTAAGTTTTTAGGCTGAATTTTTTTCTTATTTGAAATTGCATATATTATTTTTGAAAAAGGGGTTTTGTCTATAATGAAGTTTTTCATAAAATGGTATATATTGCATTTATTTTTTTTACTAAAAATGAGCGTTTATCTTTGAAATGTTAATACTCTTAAAAAAGATGAAAAAGAAATATTTTATGGAATTTTGAGAAAAAAAATGTAATGCCATAAAAATTAAATGTTTTTTTCTTCATTTTCAATCAAAACATGGATATGAAAAGAGAAACAAAGAATTAATCCCATTTTTGACATGAATTCGGTTTTTTTTCTTTGAAATGGCATACTTTTTTTTTTTTTTACACGAAAAAGATTGTTCCTCAAAATATTTTTAAAACTCCTAAATCGGTTAAAATTGGGTAGAAAATAAACTTTTTTAGTTAAATTTCATATATTATAATGTTTTTTTTACGTGAAAAAGAGGGTTTTCTTTGAAATATTTCTTTTTTACCTAAGAGGGATGGCCTTTCTTAGATAGGATGTTAATACTCCTAAAAACGCTGAAAAGAAGATAATTTATGCAATTTTTGGAGAAAAAAAGAACTGCAATAAAAAGTTCATATATTTTTTGCGTTTTCATTCATTTCGAATCAAAACATGGAAATGGAAAGAAAAACACTGAAAAATCCTTTTTCTAAAAGAAATATTTTTTTCCTTGAAATGGCTTTTATTACAATTTATGTAAGATGAAAAAGGGATTTTCTTTATAATATTGTTAAAACTAATAAATGGTTGAAATTGGGATAAAAAATAAGATGAAAAATATTAAAAAAGTCTTTTGTCTAAGATGCTGTTAGTACCCTTAAAAGTATTGAAAAAAGCGTATTTATGAAATTTTACAGAAAAAAAACTATATTATCGTAACATTCATTGTTTTTTCCCTTTTTTTTACATGTTCTTTCATGAAAACATGGAAATAAGTAAAGAATTGTTGAAAATTGCACTTTTGGAGGGGAGTGAAGTTTTTCATAAAATGGTATATATTACATTTTTTTTTTAACTAAGAAAGAGCGTTTTTCTTGTTGTTAATACTATTGAAAACGATGAAAAAGGTAATTTATGCAATTTTGATAAAAAAAATGTACTGCCATGAAAATTAAATGTTTTTTCCTTCATTTACAATCAAAACATGGATATAAAAAGAGAAAAAAAAAGAAATAATTCTATTTTTGACTAAAGTTTTTTTTTCTTTGAAATGGCATCCTTTTTTTTTTTTTTTCTACATGAGAAAGATTTTTCCTCAAAATATTGTCAAAACTCGTAAATAGGTTAAAATAGGGTAGAAAATAAACTTTTTTGGTTAAATTGCATATATTCCAAATTTTTATGTGAAAAAGAGGGTTTTCGTTGAAATGTTGTTAATACTCTTAAAACGATGAAAAACGGGTAATTTATGGAATTTTAAGAAAAGAAAATGTACTGCCATAAAAATTAAATGGATTTATTGATTTTTTCTTCTCTTTCAAACAAAACATGGAAATTCAAATAAAAACATTTAGATAATCCCTTTTTTGACAGAAATATTTTCTTTCCTTGAAACGGCATATATTACATTTTTTGTAATATGAAAAGGTTTTTTTCTACAAAATATTATTAAAACGTCCAAAAAGGTTAGAATTGAGCAGTTTATATACTTTCAGAGAAAGAAAATGTATAAAGTAGTTACTTTTTCTTCTATTTTATCAATACATTAGAATAATAGAAAATTATTGCAAAATCACTCTTGGAGTAAAATCAAACTTTTTTCTAAAACAGAGCGTTTTTCTTTGAAAATCTCCAAAAGACGTTGAAAAAAGGGTGATTTATGCAGTTTAAAGAAAAAAAAACCCCATTGTCGTAATTTATAGATGAAAACATAAATATGGGCAATTTGTGCAATTTTAGAGAAAAAAATGTTGTCGTAGAAAACAATTAGTTTTTTGCTTTTCTTCCATCAACCTATGAAAATAACATGAAAAAGATTGAAAAAGTATGTTTTTATACCGAGTTTTTTTCTTTATTCAAGTTGCATATGTTATACTTGTAAAAGGGGATTTTGTGTAAAATGCCATTAATACTCATAAAAACGTCGAAAAAACATAATTTATGAAATTTTAGAGAAAAAGTATATTGTAACATAAAAAGTTTTTTTTCAAAAAAATGATTTTTAAACGTTCAAAAAGGTTAAAATTGGGTAGTTTATATAGTTTCAGAGAAAGAAAATGTATATAGTGTCTATTTTCTTGTTCTTTTCCTTTAAAAGCTGCAAATCTCCAAAAACATTGCACAAAGGGTCATTTATGCAGTTTTAGAGAAAAAAAAATATTGTCGTAAAATATGGATGAAAACATAAAAATGGGTAATTTGTGCAATTTTAGACAATATTTTTGTTTACTGTCGTAAAAAAGAATGTATTTTTTGCTTTTTTTTATATCAACAAATGAAAATAAGATCAAAACATTGAAAAGTTACCTTTTAAGCAGAATTTATTTTCTTTATTCAAATTGCATATATTATACTTGTAAGAGTGGGTTTTGTGTAAAATGCCGTTAATACTCCTAAAAACGTCGAAAAACACGTAATTTATGATATTTTAGAGAAGAAAGTATATTGTCGCAATATTCATTGTTTTTGTTTGTTTTTCATGAAAACAATTAAATAAGAAGAGAATCATTGAAAAATTCACTTTTTCGGTGAAGAGGCACTTTTTTTCGTGAAATGGCATATATTCCTTTTTTTTTTTATACCTAAAAAAGATGGCCTTTCTTAGATAAGATGTTAACACTCCTAAAAACGCTAAAAAGGGGATAATTCATAATAATTTGAGAGAAAAAAATGAAATGCATTAAAAAGTTAATATATTTCTTGCTTTTGTTTTATTTTCAATCAAAACATGGAAATGAAAAGAAAAACATTGAAAAATCCTTTTTCTAAAAGAAATTTTTTTCATTTACATTTTGTGTAACGCGAAAAAAATTTCTTCAAAATGTTGTTAAAACTAATAAAACAGTTAAAATAGGAAAGTTTATGTAACTTTACTTAGAAAAAAATATATAGTGTTTTGTTCTTGTTTTTAATTAAAACAGAAATCAAAAGAAAATTTTGAAAAACCAACTTTTGGAGGTAAAAACATACTTTTTTTTTCTAAATGAAGAGTGCTTTGTCATTAAAATATTGTAAAACCCCTTAAAACGTTGAAAAATGTAAGATTCATGCACTCCTAGAGAAAATATGTATCGTCGTAGAAAAAGGATTAAAAATCTAAAAAGCTTACTTTTATGCATTTTTAGAGAAAAAAATATTTATTGTCGAACATTTTTTTTTTGCTTTTATTTCCATCGAGAATGAAAATAAGATGAAAAGCATTGAAAAAGTTACTTTTTAGGCTGGATTTTTTCTATTTTGAAATTGCAATTATTATTCTCGAAAAGGGGGTTTTGTCTAAAATGCTGTCAATACTCCTAAAAGCAATGAAAAAAGCGGATTTATAAAATTTTATAGAAGAACTCTATATTATTGTAACTCATTGTTTTTCCCTTATTTTACTTATTTTCTATGAAAACATGGAAATAAGTAAGTAATTGTTGAAAAATTCACTTTTGGAAGCGGATGAAGTTTTTCATAAAATGGTACACATTACAATTTTTTTTTTACTTAAAAAGAGCATTGATCTTTGAAATGTTGTTAATACTCTTAGAAACGATGAAAAGAGGTAATTTATGCAATTTTGAGAAAAAAATGTACTGCCATAAAAGTTAAGTGGTTTTTACCTTCATTTTCAATCAAAACGTGGATATAAAAAGATAAATAAAGAAATAATTCCATTTTTGACAAATTCGTTTTTTTTTAAATGCCATACATTTTTTTTTTTACATGAAAGGATTGCTCCTCAAAACATTGTTGAAACTCTTAAATCGGTTAAAACAGGGTAGAAAATAACCTTTGTTGGGTTAAATTTGATATATTACAATTTTTTTACGTGAAAAAGAGGGTTTTCTGTGAAATACTAATAATACTCTAAAAAACGCTGAAAAACGGGTACTTTGTGGAATTTTAAGAAAGAAAATTTACTGCCATATAAATTAAATGGATTTATTGATTTTTCTTTCCTTTTCAATCAAAACATGGAAATTGAAATAAAAACATTTAAATAATCCCTTTTTTCACAGAAATATTATTTTTCCTTGAAACGGCATATATTTCATTTTTTGTAATATGAAAAAGTTTTTTTTTCTACAAAAGTTGTTAAAACGTCCAAAAAGATTAAATTGGATAGTTTATATACTTGCAGAGAAAAAAAATGTATAAAGTGTATTTTCCTTGTTTCTGATCAAAACATTGAAATCAATTGAGAATTAATGAAAATCACTTTTAAAGTAAAATCATACTTTTTTTTTCTAAAAGAAAAGTTGAAAAAGTTGAAAAGTTGTCAATCTCCAAAAAAAAAAAAAAAAAAACGTTGAAATAAGGTGATTTATGAAGTTTTGGAGAAAAAAAAAATATTGTCGTAATATAAGGATGAAAACATAAAAATGGGTAATTTGTGCAATTTTAGAGAAAAAAAAAATATTGTCGTAAAAAACAATTAATTTTTTGGTTTTCTTCCATCAACCAATGAAAATAACATGAAAACATTGAAAAAGTCTGTTTATATACCGATTTTTTTCTTTATTCACGTTTAATTTTAATTTGTAAAGGGGGTTTTGTGTAAAACGCCAATAATACGCTTAAAAACGTTGAAAAAACGTAATTTATGAAATTTTAGAGAAAAAAGTATATTGTAGCATGAAAAAGTTTTTTTTGAACAAAATGTTTTTAAACGTTCAAAAAAGTTAAAATTGGGTAGTTTATATAGTTTCAGAGTAAGAAAGTGTAAATAGTGTTTATTTTCTTGTTTTTAATCAAAACATTGAAATCAATAGAAAATTATTTAAAAATTACTTTTGGAGTAAAATCATATTTTTTTTGTAAAAGAGAGGGTTTTCCTTGAAAAGTTGTAGATGTCCGAAAAACATTGAAAAAAGGGTAATTTATGCAGTTTTAGAGAAAAATTTGTCCTAAAATAAGGATGAAAGCATAAAAATGGGTAATTTGTGCAATTTTAGACAATATTTTTTTTTATTGTCGTAAGAAAGAATGTATTTTTTGGTTTTCTACCATCAACAAATGAAAATAGGATAAAAACATTGAATATATATATATATATATATATATATATATATATATAATAGTATAGATATATATATCTATATCGGATATATATATATATATATATATTTTCCTTGAAATGGCTTGTATTACATTTTATGTAAACATGAAAAGGGGATTTTCTTTATAATGTTAAAACTAATAAAAAGGTTAAAATTGGGTAGTTCATATAACTTTAAAGAGAAAAAAAAATATACATATAGTGTTTAGTTCTTGTTTTTAATTAAAACATGGAAATCAAAAGAAAATTACGGAAAAACTCACTTTTGGATGTAAAAAAAGAAGAGGGTTTTGTAATTAATATATTGCAAAACCACTAATAAAGTTGAAAAATGGATGATTATACACTCTTAAAGAAAAAAAAAAAGGATATATATAATATATATATATATATATATATATATATATATATATATATATATATATATATATATATATATATATATATATATATATATATATATATCATCGTAAAAGAAGGATTAAAAAATGTAAAAAGTGTAATTTTATGCAATTTTAGAGAAAAAAATATATATTGTAAAAAAATATTTTTTTGCTTTTTTTCCATCAAAAATAAAAATAAGATATGAAAGATATTGAAAACCACTTTTTAGGCTGAATTTTTTTACATTTTTGAAATTGCTTGTATAGTTCTTGAAAAGGGGGTTTCGTCTATAATGCTGTTAATACTCCTAAAAGCATTGAAAAAAGCGTATTTATGAAATATAACAAAAAAAAAGTATTATCGTAACATTTATTGTTTTTGTCTTTTTTTTGACTTGTTTTTCATGAAAACAAGGAAATAAGTAAACAATTGTTGAAAAATTCACTTTTGGAGGGGGGAGTGAATTTTTCATAAAATGGTATATATTACAATTTTTTTGAACTAAAAAAGAGCGCTTTTCTTGGAAATGTTATTAATACTCTTAAAAACGATGAAAAAGAGGTAATTTATGCAATTTTGGGAAAAATATACTGCAATGAAAATTAAATGTTTTTTTTCCTTCATTTTCAATCAAAACATGGATATAAAAAGAGAAAAAAAGAAATAATTCCATTTTTGACAATTTTTTTTCTTTGAAATGGCATACTTTTTCATGAAAAAGATTTTTCCTCAAAATATTGTTAAAACTCTTAAATAGGTTAGAAATAGGGTAGAAAATAAACTTTTTTGGTTAAATTGCATATATTCCAATTTTATTTTACGTGAAAAAGAGGGTTTTCTTTGAAATGTTGTTAATACTCTTAAAACGTTGAAAAACGGGTAATTTATGGAATTTTAAGGAAAGAAAATGTACTGCCATAAAAATTAAATGGATTTATTGATTTTTCCTTCCTTTTGAATCAAAACATGGAAATTAAAATAAAAAACATTTAATTAATCCCTTTTTTGACAGAAATAGTTTCTTTCCTAGAAACGGCATAATTTACATTTTTTGTAACATGAAAAACGTTTTTTCTACAAAATGTTATTAAAAAGTCCAAAAAGGTTAAAATTGGGTATATAGTTTATATACTTTCAGAGAAAGAAAATGTATAAAGTGATTATTTTTTTTTCTTGTTTTTAATGAAAACGTTGAAATAATAGAAAATTATTGAAAAATCACTTATGGAGTAAATTCATACTTTTTTTTCTATTAAGAGAGCATTTTCCTTGAAAAGTTGTAAATCTCAGAAAAACGTTTAAAAAAGGAATATTTATCCAGTTTTAGAGAAAAAAACATATTGTCGTAATATAATGATGAAAACATAAAAATAGGTAATTTATGAAAAAAATTATGAAAATTATGAAAAATTGCATGAAAAAAAAATTATGAAAAAAATATTGTAAAAAAACAATTAAATTTTTTGCTTTTCTGTCATCAACCAATGAAAATAATATGAAAAACATTGAAAAGTCACTTTTTAGGCAGAATTTTTCTTTATTCAAATTGCATATGTTATACTTATAAAAGGGGGTTTTGTTTAAAATGCCGTTAATACTCTTTACCCTGGAACCCCATCGTCGGGAGATAATCTCCCGGTCCTCGGTGTGGTCACGTGATTCTGACTCAAGATAATGGGAGATCACGCATGCACTCCCCAGTACCTGCAGGTCTTTGTTTGGCATTGTGGAGGGTGGGTGTGCTCTCTCACTCCGTGCTTGGAATTTTCCACTAGGGTGGAATGTTTGTGATTTTGGGAGAAAATCACCCGACGTTGTGGTGACTGTGAGACTTTTTACCCGGGTGATATATATATATATATATATATATATATATATATATATATATATATATATATATATATATATATATATATATATATATATAAAGGGTGTTTTTTTAAGAACGATAGAACTTCAATATAGGAAAAATAATACAATAAAGCAAATTTTTTCCAAAAAATTTATTTGAATCTGAAAGTTTTATGCATTACATTAACATTTGAAGATTATCTGGGACATATGGCCGCCACGACTGTTCTTAACAAACCGAATTCTGGATGTCCAATTATGGGCCACTTTTTCCAGCATTTCTGGACGAATATCACGAATAACGCGCTCAATATTGGCCTCCAAGGCATCAATTGTCGCTGGTTTATCAGCATAGACCTTTGACTTCACATAGCCCCACAAGAAAAAGTCAAGAGGTGTCAAATCGCAAGACCTTGGAGGCCAATTGACAGGACCATTTCTTGAAATGAGTTTGTCATCAAACTTTCTTTTCAACAAGTCAATGGTTGCATTAGCTGTATGGCAGGTTGCACCATCCTGTTGAAACCACATCTCCGGTCGCTCTCAAAGGGTTGCCAGATATCCCAATTCATTTAAAATGTAAATGTAATGTATTAAGCTTTCAAATAACGGTAAATTTTTTTTATCCAAAGTGCTTTATTGAATTATTTATTTCAATTTTAAGTTCTATCGTTCTTAAAAAAACACCCTTTAGATATAGATATATATATATATATATAGATATATAGATATATATATATATATATATATATATAATATATATATATATATATATATATATATATATATATATATTGCTGCCCTTATCATCACAGCACACCCAGCCGACCATTGCATCAAGTGGCAAGCCAAAAATAATAGAATTTTATAATGCAACGAAAGGAGGGGTCGACACATTCGACCAAATGTGTGCCACCAGTTCCTGCTCTAGGAAGACAAGACGATGGTCCCTCTGTCTGTGGTATGGCATCCTGAATGCAGCGTGTATCAATGCTTTCAGTATCAGCTGTGAAAACAGAGCAAGGACAGGCATCAGCATACCTAAGAGGAGGTCCTTCATGATGAATATGGGGAGGACACTCATCACTCCATGGGCCCAGTCACGCTTGGCATCACCAGTCCTGTCCCGCCAACTGCACACATTGATTACAACTGTGTGTGACCTCCCTTCACTGGGCCACGCTGCTGGGTCTCCAGGGACATCATTTGCTGATAGCAGGTCACCTCTGGTACAGTGTTCTGACTGCCCTTCCAGGTCAGACAGGAAGACCCGGCACCGCTGCACTAAATGTGACAAACCAAAGTGCCCTCGACACCTGTACCCCACCTGTGGTGACTGTGTGTAGAAGGTAAGTTTATTTTTCATTATGTGTCTTCATTTTGTGTTGATATAAGTGACTATCTTCTTCTTCTTCTTCTTCTTCTTCTTCTTCTGCAGCTGCTCCCATGTTCATATGGGGTCGCTGTTCCTCGCTAGTCTTCTCCACAAGGCCCGGTCCCCAACATCCTCTTCCCTCAATCCTCTCTCCCTCAAGTCTTCTCCGATGCAATCCTTCCACCTTTTCTTTGGTCTGCCACGTTGCCTTCTTCCCTCCAATTCCACATCAAGTATCCTTCTGTCGACATACTCTTCTTCTCGTCTTTTGATGTGACCGAACCATTGCATTCTCCTTTCTTGTACTTTCTTTGTTACCTCCGTTACTTTGGCTGTTCCCCTTATAAGACTGTTTCTCACTTTATCCCTCCTTGTCACTCCAAGCATCCACCTTAACATTCTCATCTCAGCAAACTCCAACTTATTCTCTTCTGCTCTCTTTATTTGCCACGTTTTCGCACCATACAACATTGCTGGTCTTACAACTGATTTAAACACTTTCCCCTTAACTCTTGCACTAATTTTTCGGTCACATAGCACTCCAGTTGTTCTTTACCAATTCTTCCAGCCCGATTGGATACGGTGACTAATCTCTCCATCCAAGCTGCCATCCACTGCTATGTGAGAGCCTAAGTATCTAAACTCCTTGGCCCCCTTTAACTTCACATCTTGCATCCATACCTCACTCTCCTGCCGACCATTAAAATTTAGATACTCCGTCTTCTCCCTGCTAATTCTCAAACCTCTCTCCTCCAATGCTCTTCTCCATCTCTACTTTCATCCACCAAAACTATGTCATCCGCGAACAACATGGTCCACGGTGCCTCCTCCTTTATATTTTGGACACTGTCATCCATGAGTAGGTTGAACAGGTATGGGCTCAGAGAAGATCCTTGGTGCAGACCCACTCTCACGCCGAACTCTTCCGTTGTTCCCACACTGCTCCTTACCCTCGTCCTTGAGCCTTCGTACATGTCCTGGATCACCCTCACATACTTCTCAGACGCTCCTTTGCTTTGATATAAGTGACTATAAGCTTTGGAAAATGTTCTGAGAATAAATGAAATGAAAAATTGAACATACACAAAAAAGCCATTTTCCCGTGTCTCCCATACAGCTCCCAGTGGCAGAAGAGGGCTGTACCACACTCAGAGGAGGGTTCAAGTACCTTTGAACGATAGCACAAGAGAAATCTCCAGCTGCATTACTTTATTTTGCCAATTTTTCCCCCCCAGCAAATCAAAGAATTTAGTAAATTTACACTAATTTCCCTTAAAATCAATAATAAAGTATAAATCAAGTTTGTCTCTCATCTAAACAAAAGTAAAGATTTATTTTGACTTATTTTTTCATTGTGTATTTTGCAATAAACATTGATTGAAAAAAAAAAAAAGATTTTCCAAATACGGGTGAAATTCTCCCAAGGATGTGGTTAGTGTGACTCAAAATAAACGATGGGGTTCCAGGGTTAAAATGCTGTTAATACTCCTAAAAACGTTGAAAAAAACCTAATTTATGAAAATTTAGAGAAAAAAGTATATTCTCTTAATATTCATATTTCTTGCTTGTTTTCCATGAAAACAAAGAAATAAGAAGAAAATAATTGAAAAATTCACTTTTTTCGGTGAAAAAGAATTTTTTGTGTGAAATGGCATGTATATCTTTTTTTTTATTACCTAAAAAAGACTGCCTCTCTTAGATTAGATGTTAATACTCCTAAAAACGCTAGAAAGGGGATAATTTATGCAATTTACAGAGAAAAAAATGCAATAAAAAGTTAATATATTTCTTCCTTTTTCCTTCCTTTTCTTGAAATGGTTTATATTCAATTTTATTGAAACCAACAGAAAATTATTGAAAAATCACTGTTGGAGTAAAATCATACTTTCTAAAAGAGAGGGTTTTCCTTGAAAAGTTGTAAATCTCCAAAAAACGTTGAAAAAAGGGCGATTTATGCAGGTTTAGAGAGAAAAAAAAAACATATTGTCGTAAAATATGGATGGAAAAATAAAAATGGGTAATTTGTGCAATTTTAGACAAAAAAAATTTATTGTGAAAAAATTTATTTTTTGAATTTCTTCCATCAACAAATAAAAATAAGATGAAAAACGTTGAAAAAAGTCACTTTTTAGGCAGAATTTTTTTCCTTATTCAAATTGCATATATTATAGGGCCTACTTGTAAAAGGAGGTTTTGTGTAAAATGCTGTTAATACTCCTAAAAACGTTGAAAAAGACCTAATTTATGAAATTTTACAGAAGAAAGTATATTGTCTCAATACTCATATTTTTTTGTTTTCCATGAAAAAAGGAAATAAGAAAAGAATGATTGAAAAATTCACTTTTTCGATGGAAAGGAATTTTTTACGTGAAATGGCATATATATATATATTTTTTTACCTAAAAAACTGCCTCTCTTAGATAAGAGGTTTATATACTCCTAAAAACGCTGAAAAGGGAATAATTTATGCAATTTTCAGAGAAAAAAAATTAAATGCAATAAAAAGTTATTTTTCTTGCTTTTTCCTTCATTTTCAATATTTCTTTCCTTGAAATGGTTTATATTCAGTTTATTGAAATCAACAGAAAATTATAGAAAAATCACTTTTAGAGTGAAGTCATACTTTCTTTCTAAAAGAGAGGGTTTTCATTGAAAACTTGTAAATCTCCAAAAAACGCAGAAAAAAGGGCGATTTATGCAGCTGTAGAGAAAAAAACATATTGTCGTAAAATACGGATAAAAACATAAAACTGGGTAAATTGTGCAATTTTAGACAAAAAAAGTATTGTCGTAAAAAAAGCACTTATTTTTTGCTTTTTTTCTATCAACAAATAGAAATAAGATGAAAAATATTTTTAAAATTCACTTTTCAGGCAGAATTAAAAAAAAAATTCAAATTGCATACATTATACTTGTAAAAGGGGGTTTTGTGTAAAATGCTGTTAATACTCATAAAATGTTGGAAAAGACATGTTATGAAATTTTAGAGAAAAAAGTATATCGTCCCAATGTTCATTGTTTTTTGTTTGTTTTCCATGAAAAAAATGAAATAAGAAAAGAATCATTTAAAAATTCACTATTTCGGTGAAAAGGAACTTTTTTCGTGAGATTGCATATATATATTTTTTTTAATCTAAAAAAGACTGCATCTCTTAGAACAGATAATAATACTCTTAAAAAAGCTGAAAATGGGATAATTTATGCAATTTTCAAAGAAAAAAAATAATTGCAATGAAAAATTAATATATTTTTTGCTTTTTCATTAATTTTTAATCAAAACATGGAAATGAAAAGAAAAACACTGAAAAATCCTTTTTTTAAAAGAAATATTTCTTTCCTTGAAATGGCTTATATTCAATTTTATTGAAATCAACAGAAATGGGTAATTTGTTTAACTTAAGACAAAAAAAATATTATCATAAAAAAAGTATTTATTTTTTGCTTTTCTTCCATCCTCAAATAAAAATAAGATGAAAAACATTGAAAAAGTCACTTTTTAGGCAGAATATGTATTTGTCTTTATTCAAATTGCATATATTACACTTGCAAAATGGGGTTTTGTGTAAAATGCTGTTAATACTCCTAAAAACGTTGCAAAAGACCTAATTTTTGAAATTTTAGAGAAAAATGTATATTCTCTCAATATTCATATATTTTTGTTTGTTTTCCATGAAAACAATGAAAAAGGAAGAAAATCATTGAAAAACTCAATTTTTCGGTGAAAAGGAATTTTTTTCGTGAAATGGGTAATATTTCTTTTCTTTTACCTAAAAAAAAAACTGCCTCTCTTAGATAAGATGTTAATACTATTAAAAACGCTGAAAAAGGGATAACTTATGCAATTTTCAGAGAAAAAAAAGAAATTCAATTAAAAGTTAATATATTTCTTGCTTTTTCCTTCATTTTCACTCCAAACATGGGAATGAAAAGAAAAACACTGAAACATCCTTATTATAAAAGAAATATTGTCGAAAAAAGAATGTATTTTTTGCTTTTCTTCCATCAACAAATGAAAATAAGATAAAAACTTTGAAAAAGTCACTTTTTAGGCAGAACTTTTTTCTTTATTAAAATTGCATATATATAATACTTGTAAAAAGGGGTTTTATTTAGAATGCCGTTAATACTCCTAAAAACGTTGAAAAACACTTCATTTATGAAATTTTTGAGAAATAATATATTGTCGCAATGTTCATTGTTTTTTTTTTTTTTTATGAAAAAAATGAAATAAGCAGAAAATCATCGAAAAATTCACTTTTTCGGTGAAAAGGAACTTTTATCGTAAAATGGCATATATTCCTTTTTTTCTTCACTAAAAAAGATGGTTTTTCTTAGATACGATGTTAATTCTCCTAAAAATGCTGAAAAAAGGATAATTTATACAATTTTGAGAGAAAAAAATGAATTGCAATAAAATGTTTATATATTTCTTGCTTTTTCTTTCATTTTCAATCAAAACACGGAAATGAAAAGAAAAGCACTAAAAAATCCTTTTTCTAAAAGAAATATTTTTTTTCCCTCGAAATGGCTTGTTTTATGTTTTATGTAGCATGAAAAAGGGATTTTCTTAAAAATATTGTTAAAACCAATAAAAAGGTTTAAATATGGTAGTTTATGTAACTTTAAAGAGAAAAAAAATATATAGTATTTTGTTCTTGTTTTTAATTAAAACATAGAAATAAAAAGAAAATTACTGAAAAACTCACTTTTGGAGGTAAAAAAATACTTTTTTCAAGGGGAAGATGGATTTGTCATAAAATAATTGTAAAACCCTTAAAAGCGTAAAAAAATGGATGATTTATGCACTCTTAGAAAAAATTATATATCGTCGTAAAAGAAGGATTAAAAATGTAAAAAGGGTAATTTTACGCAATTTTAGAGAAAAAAATATATATTGTAAAATTTTTTTTTGCTTTTTTTACATCAAGAATGAATATAAGCTGAAAAACCCTGAAAAAATCACTTTCTAGGCTATTTTTTTTAGTTTTTTAAATTGCATATATTATTTTTGAAAAGTAGGGGATTTGTCTAAAATGCTGTTGATCCTCTTAAAAGCAGCGAAAAAAGCTTATTTATGAAACTTTACAGAAAAAAAACTATATTGTCGTAATATTTATTGTTTTTTCCTTTTTTTAACTTGTTTTTCATGAAAACATGGAAATAAGTAAAGAAATTGTTGAAAAATTCACATTTAGAGTAAAGTTTTTCATAAAATGGTATATATATATAAAATTATTAAAAACTAAAACAGTGTTTTTCTTTCAAATATTGTTAATACTCTTAAAAACGATGAAAAAGAGGTAATTTATGCAATTTTGATAAAAAATGTATTGTCATAAAAACGAAATGCCTTTTTCCTTCATTTGCGGTCAAAACATGGAGAGAAAAAGAGAAACAAAGAATATTTTTGACATAAATTTTTTTTCTTTAAAATGGCATACTGTTTATTTAAATGAAAAAGATTTTTCCTGAAAATGTTGTTAAAACTCATAAAAAGGTTAAAATATGGTAGAAAATAAATGTTTTTTGGTTAAATTGCATATATTACAATTATATTTACGTGAAAAAGAGAGTTTTCTTTAAATTGTTGTTAATACTCTGAAAAAACGTCGAAACACGGGAAATTTATGGAATTTTAAGGAAACGAATTGTACTGCCAAAAAAACTACATGGATTTATTGATTTTTCCTTCATTTTCAATGAAAACATGGAAATTAAAATAGAAACATGTAAATTATCCTTTTTTATAAAGAAATATTTTCTTTCTTGAACGGCATATATTACATTTTCCGTAACATGATAAAAGTTTTTTCTTCTAAAGGTTGTTAAAACGTCCAAAAAAGGTTAAAATTTGGTAGTTTATATACTTCCAGAGAAAAAAAATGTATAAAGTGTTTTTTCTCTTGTTTTTAATCAAAACATTGAAATCTATAGAAAATAATTGAAAAATCACTTTTGGAGTGAAATGATCCTTTTTTTTTCTAAAAGAGAGCGGCTTCCTGGAAAAGTTTTAAATCTCCAAAAAACGTTGAAAAAAAGGTGATTTATTCGGTTTTAGATAAAAAAAAAATATTGTCGTAAAAAACAACAAATTTTTTTGCTTTTCTTCTACCAGCAAATGAAAACAACATTGGAAACATTAAAAAAGGCACTTTTCAGCAGGTTTTTTTTTTTTCCTAATTCAAATTGCATATGTTATACTTGTAAAAGGGGGTTTTGTGATAAATGCCATTAATACTCTTAAAAACGTTGAAAAAAACGTAATTTATGAAATTTTAGATAAAAAAGTATATTGTAAAATGAAAAAAAAATATTTACAAAATGTTTTAAACGTCCAAAAAGGTTAAAAATGGGTACTTTGTACAGTTTCAGAGAAAGAAAATGTAAATAGTGTTTATTTTCTTGTTTTTAATCAAAACATTGAAATAAATAGAAAATTATTAAAAATGAATTTTGGTGTAAAATCAAATTTTATTTTGTAAAAGAAAGGGTTTTCCTTGAAAAGTTGAAAATCTCCGAAAAACATTGAAAAAAGGGTCATTCATGCAGTTTTAGAGAAAAAAAAAATACGTAAAATAAGGATAAAAACATAAAAAATGGGTAATTTGTGCAATCTTAGAAAAAAAAATATGTTGTCGAAAAAAAAATGTATTCTTTTCTTTTCTTTCACCAGCAAATGAAAATAAGATAAAAACATTGAAAAAGTCACTTTTTAGGCAGAATTTTTTTCTTTATTCAAATTTCATATTTTGTACCTGTAAAACGGGGTTATGTGTAAAATGTCGCTAATACTCCTAAAAACGTTGAAAAACACGTCATTTATAAAATGTTTGAGAAAAAAAATATAATGTCGCAATAGTCATTGTTTTTTGTTTATTTTTTATGAAAACAATGAAATAAGCAGAAAATCATAAAAAAATTCACTTTTTCGGTGAAAAGGAACTTTTTTCGTGAAATGGCATACATTCCATTTTTCTTCACTTAAAAAGATGGTCTTTTTTAGATAAGATGTTTATTCACCTAAAAACAATGATAAGAGGATAATTTATGCAATTTTGAGAGAAAGAAAATTAATTGCAATAAAAAGTTAATATATTTCTTGTTTTTTTTCATTTTCAATCAAAACATGGAAATGAAAAGAAAAACGCTGAAAAATCCTTTTTCTAAAAGAAATATATATTTCCTTAAAATGGCTTGTATTACATTTTATGTAACATGGAAAAGGGATTTTCTTCAAAATGTTGTTAAAACTAATAAAAAAGGTAAAAATAGGGTAGTTTATGTAACTTTAAAGAGAAAAAAATATATAATGTATTTTTCTTGTTTTTAATTAAAACATGAAAATTAAAAGAAAATTACTGAAAAACTCACTTTTGGAAGTAAAAACACACCTTTTTCCTAAAGGAAGATGGATTTGTCATAAAAATATTGTAAAACCCTTAGAAACGATGAAAAAGGGATGATTTATGCACTCTTAGAGAAAATATATATCGTAGTAAAAGAAGGATTAAAAATCTAAAAAGGGTAATTTTATGCAATTTTGGAGAAAAAAATATATATTGTCGTAAAAAAATTTTTTTTTGCCTTTTTTACATCAAGAATGAATGTAAGCTTGAAACATTGAAAAAATCACTTTATAGGCTAATTTTTTTCCTTTTTGAAATTGCATATATTATTCTTGGAAAGGGGGGGGGGGGTTTCTGTCTAAAATGCGGTTGATACTCCTAAAAGCAGGGAGAAAAACTTATTTATGAAATTATCCTAACATTAATTGTTTTTCCTTTTTTTACTTGTTTTCCATGAAAACATGGTAATAAGAAAAAAAAATGTGAAAAAAATTCACTTTTGGAATGAAGTTTCTCATAAAATGGTATACATAACATTTTTTAAAAACTAAAACAGAGTGTTTTTCTTTTAAATGTTGTTATTATTCTTAAAAACGATGAAAAAGAGGTAATTTATGCAATTTTGATAAAAAATGTACGGTCACAAAAATTAAATATCTTTTTCCCTTATTTCCAATCAAAACATGGATTAAAAAGAGAAACAAAGAAAATTTTTGACATAAATTTCTTTTTATTCTTTGAAATGACATAATTTTTATTCAAATGAAAAATATTTTCCTCAAAGTATTGTTAGAATTCCTAAAAAGTTAAAATAGGGTTAAAATAAACTTTTTTTTTTGGTTAAATTGAACATATTACAATTATATTTACGTGAAAAGAAGGTTTTCTCTAAAATGTGGTTAATACTATGAAAAAAGTTGAAACACAGGTAATTTATGGAATTTTACATTACATGGATTCATTGACTTTCCTTCCTTTTCAATGAAAACATTAAAATAGAAACATTTAAACTATCCCTTTTTTTAAAGAAATATTTTCTTTCTTGAACGGCATATATTATATTTTTTGTAACATGCAAAAGTTTTTTTCTTCAAAATGTTGTTAAAACGTCCAAAAAGGTTAAAATTTGGCAGTTTGTATTCTTACAAAGAAAGATAATGTATAAAGTGTTCTTTCTCTTGTTTTTAATGAAAACATTGAAATCAATAGAAAATCTTTCACAACTCACTTTTGGAGTTAAATCATCCTTTTTTTCTAAAGGAGAGCAGCTTCCTTGAAAAGTTTTAAATCTCTCTAAAACGTTGAAAAAGGGTGATTTATGCAGTTTTAGAGAAAAAAAACAGTTTCGTAAAAAACAATTAATTTTTTGCTTTTCTTCTATCAACTAATGAAAATAACACGGAAAACATTTAAAAAAGTCATTTTTCAGGCAGAATTTTTTTTCTTAATTCTAATTGCATGTGTCATACTAGTAAAAGGGGGTTTTGTATAAAATGCCGTTAATACTCTTAAAAACGTAAAAAAAAACGTAATTTATGAAATTTTAGATAAAAAAGTATATTGTAACATGAAAATGTTATTTTTACCAAATGTTTTTAAACGTCCAAAAAGGTTAAAAATAGGTACTTTGTACAGTTTCAGAGAAAGAAAATGTATATAGTGTTTATTTCCTTGTTTTTAATTAATCAAAACTTTGAAATCAATGGAAAATTAATAAAAAATTACTTTTGGTATAAAATCATATATTGTTTTCGTACAAGAGAGGGTTTTCCTTGAAAATTGTAAATCTCCGAAAAACAATGAAAAAAGGGTCATTTCTGCAGTTTTAGAAAAAAAAAAACCATTTTCTCATTAAATAAGGATGAAAACATAAAAATGGGTAATTTGAGCAATTTTAGAAGAGATGGTTTTTCCATGAAATGTTGTAAATCTCCAAAAAAACATTGAAAAAAGGTTCATTTATGCAGTTTTAGAGAAAAAAACTATTATCGTAAAACAAGGATAAAAACAAAATGGGTAATTTGTGCAATTTTAAGGAAAAAAAAATATTGTCGAAAAAAGAAGGTATTTTTTGCTTTTCTTCCACTAACAAATGGAAATAAGATAAAAAAAACATTGAAAAAGTCACTTTTTAGGCAGAATTTTTCTTTATTCAAATTGCATATTTTATACTTGTAAAACGGTTTTTTTTGTAAAATGCCGTTAATTTTCCTAAAAACGTTGAAAAACACGTCATTTATTAATTTTTGAGAAAAAACTATACCGTCGCAATATTCATTATTTTTCAATTATTTTTTTATGAAAACAAAAAAAAACAAAAATAAGCAGAAAATCATCGAAAAATTCATTTTTTCGGTGAAAAGGAACTTTTTTTCGTGAAATGGCATATATTCCTTTTTTCTTCACTAAAAAAGATGGTCTTTCTTAGATAAGATGTTAATTTTCCTAAAAACGCTGAAAAGGGAATAATTTATGCAATTTTGAGAGAAAAAAAAATAATTGCAATAAAAAGTTAATATATTTCTTGCTTTTTCCTTCGTTTTCAATCAAAAACATGGAAATGAAAAGAAAAACGCTGAAAATTTTTTTTCTAAAAGAAATATATTTTTCTTTGAAATGGCTTGTATTACATTTTACGTAACATGAGAAAAGGGATTTTTTTCAAATGTTGTTAAAACTAATAAAAAAGGTAAAAATAGGGTAGTTTATGTAACTTTAAAGAGAAAAAATATATATAATGTATTGTTCTTGTTTTTAATTAAAACATGGAAATTAAAAGAAAATTACTGAAAAACTCACTTTTGGAGGTAAAAGCACACCTTTGTCTTAAGGGAAGATGGATTTGTCATAAAAATATTGTAAAACCCTTTAAAACATTGAAAAATGGATGATTTATGCACTCTTAGAGAAAAAAATATCTGTCGTAAAAGAAGTAATTTTATGCAATTTTAGAGAACAAGATATATATTGTCGTAAAAAAATATTTTTTTTGCTTTTTTTACATCAAGAATGAATATAAGCTAAAAACACTGAAAAAAATAACTTTTTAGGCTATTTTTTTCCTTTTTGAAATTGAATATATTATTCTTGAAAAATTGCTGTATATACTCCAAAAAGCAGCGAAAAAATCTTATTTATGAAATTTTACAGAAAAAAACTATATTAACGTAAAATTAATTGTTTTTCCTTCTTTTACTTGTTTTCCATGAAAACATGGAAATAAGTAAACAATTGTTGAAAAATTCACTTTTGGAATGAAGTTTTACATGAAATGATATATATAACATTTTTTTTTTACTAAAACAGAGTGTTTTTCTTTGAAATGTTGTAAATATTTTAAAAAACGATGAAAAAGAGGTAATTTATGCAATTTTGATAAAAAATGTACTGCCATAAAAATTAAATGTCTTTTTCCTTCATTTGTGGTGGTGGGTG
Source organism: Callinectes sapidus (assembly GCA_020233015.1). NCBI lineage: Eukaryota > Metazoa > Arthropoda > Malacostraca > Decapoda > Portunidae > Callinectes > Callinectes sapidus. The sequence goes on along the minus strand of JAHFWG010000217.1, from coordinate 118,299 downwards.
GATTCTTTCCAAGTGAGGAGTGAGTGCCCTGTACCTCCCATAGCTCTCCCCCCCCCTCTGTCTCTCCTCATCTGTGCCTTCTCTTCCTCCTTTTTGGGCAGCCAGGGTTACCAGTGTCCCTGGCAATGCCTCACCAGCTGCTTGGGGTGGGGCTTGCCACCCCTCCCCGTAAAAAATACCCACAGCCACCAACAAGATTAGAGGCAGAGGTCGGGGTGGGGGCTATAGGCGCGGGCGAGCCTCTGGCCACAGCCCCGATCCAAGTATGCTGGGGGGTCCGACCGTGCAGACCTCTCGGGTGCCAAGGCACCAGAGGGGCCTGCCTACCGGTATGACGGATGCAGGGGAAAGCCTGCGGGAGCCCTGTGTCCTGAAAGGGGCGGGAGGACCCCCTAGCCCTACTTCTGATTTTGGGGGTGCCGACGGGGCTGCAGATGTGTTGCCTGCACGTTGGACCGCTCCTGGGGTGAACCTTCGAAGGGTTCTGCGTGTGGGCTCCTGGAATGTCCTGAGTCTCTCAGAGGATCACCGACTGCCTCATTTATCAGATAAGTTCAGTAGGCTGAGGGTAGATATGGTGGGGCTCTCTGAGACAAGGAGGCCTGGCAGTGGTATGGCACGAGCAATGGTCACCATGTCAAGAAGGTAGCCATAGGCGTCTCCAGCAGACTGCAGCCGTCTGTTGTAGAGGTTACTCCGGTTGATGAGCGTATAATGCGATTAAGGCTGAAGCACAGTTTAGGCTTCATGGCTGTTGTTGCTGTATATGCTCCTACCGAGGTATGTGAAACTGAAGAGAAGGAGATGTTCTATGCCAAACTCGACTCTGTACTGGACCAGTGTCCCCGTCGTGATGCACTCATTTTCCTGGGCGACTTTAATGCTGTCACTGGCAATGAAAGGGCTGGCTATGAAATATGTGTTGGTCCCCATGGTTCTGGTACCAGGAATGACAACAGCTCTTTCCTTCTGAATTTTGCAAGATCCAGAAGGCTGAGAATTGCGGGTTTCTGGTATCAGAGACCAGCACTGCACCGCTGGACTTGGTATAGCAATGCCGGAGGGGTAGCGAAGGAGATCGATCATATCCTTGTCAGTACTCGTTGGAGGATCCTCCAGAACTGCAGGGTTTTTCGGAGTGCCGAGTTCTTTGCGACCGATCACAGGCTTGTTGTTGCTTCACTCAAGCTTCATATCAAGTCCAGAAAGCCTCCAAGACGCAACCACACTGTGTTTCATCTTGAGAAGCTGAAGGACTTGACATGTGCACAAGAGTATGCAGTGACAGTCTCCAATTGGTTTGGAGTGCTCGACACCCTTGAGGACCCTGAGGAGCTATGGGATACCTTCAACCGTGAGACTCTTGAGGCTGCCAAGGAATGCATTGGGGAGCGCCCGAGGTCACAGAGTGGCTTCACCTCGGTAAAGACGCTGGAAAGTATTGAGGAGATTCGCGCTGCCAGACTTGCTGGGGACCATGACCAGTACAGGGCTCTGTCACGTAGGACTAGAACTCTTCTGAGAAGAGACAAGGAGAGGTACGTCAGGGGTCTCGCTGAGGGTGTCGAGTGTCATTTAAATGCTAATGTACTCTGTACAGTTTCAGGGAAAGAAAATGTATATAGTGTTTTTTTTCTTGTTTTCAATTAAAACATTGAAATCAATAGAAAATTAATAAAAATGACTCTAGGTGTAAATTCTTATTTTTTTCGTAAAAGAGAGGGTTTTCCTTGAGAATTGTATATCTACGAAAAAAAAAACATTGAAAAAAGGGTAATTTATGCATTTTTAGAGAAAAAAAATAAAATAAGGATGAAGACATAAAAAATGGGTAATTTGTGCAATTTTAGAAGGGATGATTTTTTTTGAAAATTTGTAAATCTCCGAAAAACATTGAAAAAAAGGGTCATTTATGCATTTTTAGAGAAAAAATATTATTGTAAAATAAGGATAAAAACATAAAAATGGGTAATTTTTGCAATTTTAGAGAAAAAAATATTGTATGCAGTTTTAGAGAAAAAAAAATCTGTAAATAAGGATAAAAACATAAAAATGGGTAATTTTTTTTCTTTGAAATGGCATACTTTTTATTTAAATGAAAAAGATTTTTCCCAAATATATTGTTAAAACTCGTATAAGGTTAAAGTATGGTTGAAAACAAAGCATATATTACATATATTGCATATATTACTATTGTATTTATGTGAAAAAAAAGGTTTTCTCTAAAATGTGGTTAATATTCGGAAAAACGTTGAAACACGTGTAATTTATGGAATTTTAAGGAAAGAAAATGTACTGCCATAAAAAACTACATGGATTTATTGACTTTTCCTTCCTTTTCAATCAAAACATGGAAATTAAAATAGAAACATTTACACTATCCCTTTTTTTTTTTTAAATATTTTCTTTTTTGCAACATGAAAAAGTTTTTTTCTTCAAAATATTGTTAAAACGTCCAAAAAGGTTAAAATATGGTAGTTTGCATACTTCCAGAGAAAGATAATGTATAAAGTGTTTTTTTTCTTGTTTTTAATCAAAACATTGAAATCAATAGAAAATAACAGAAAACGCATTTTTAGAGTTAAATCATCCTTTTTTTTTCTAAAAGAGAGCTGCTTCCTTGAAAAGTTTCAAATATTCCAAAAACGTTGAAAAAAGGGTGATTTATGCAGTTTTAGAGAAAAAAAAATTGTCGTAAAAAACAATTAATTTTCTGCTTTTCTTCTATCAATAAATGAAAGTAACATGGAAAATATTAAAAAAAAGTCACTTTCCGGGCAGAATTTTTTTTCTTAATTCAAATTCCATATGTTGTATTTGTAAAAGAGTGTTTTGTGTAAAATGCCGTTAATACTCTTAAAAACGTTGAAAAAAAACAAAATTTATGAAAATTTAGATAAAAATATATTGTAACATGAATAAACTTTTTCTACCAAATGTTTTTAAACGTCCAAAAAGGTTAAAAATGAGTACTTTGTACAGATACGGAGAAGGAAAATGTATGTAGTGTTTATTTTCTTGTTTTTAATGAAAACATTGAAATCAAGAGAAAATTAATAAAAATGACTTTTGGTGTAAAATCATATTTTTTTTCGTAAAAGAGGGTTTTCCTTGAAAATTGTAAATCTCTAAAAAGAACATTGACAAGAGGGTCATTTATGCAGTTTTAGAGAAATGAAAATAATCTCATAAAATAAGGATGAACATAAAATAGGTAATTTGTGAAATTTTAGAAGAGATGGTTATTCTTGAAAAGTTGTAAATCTCCGAAAAACATTGAAAAAAGGGTCATTTATGCAGTTTTATTGAAAAAAAATGTTCTCATAAAATAAGGATGAAAACATAAAAATGGGTAATTTGTGAAATTTTAGAAGGGATGATTTTTCTTGAAAATTTGTAAATCCCCGAAAAACATAAAAAAAAGAGTCATTTATGCAGTTTTAGAGAAAAAAAATATTATCGTAAAATAAGGATAAAAACATAAAAATGGGTAATTTGTGCAATTTTAGAGAAAAAAAAATTGTCGAAAAAAATGTATTTTTTTGCTTTTCTTCCACCAATAAATGAAAATAAAATAAAAACATAGAATAAGTCAATTTTTAGGCAGAATTTTTTTTCTTTATTCAAATTGCATATTTTATACTTGTAAAACGGGGTTTTGTGTAAAATGCCGTTAATACTCCTAAAAACGTTGTAAAACACGTCATTTATAAAATTTTTGAGAAAAAACTATATTGTCGCAATATTAATTGTTTTTTGTTAATTTTTCTTATGAAAACAATGAAATAAGCAGAAAATCATCAAAAAATTCACTTTGACGGTGAAAGGGAACTTTTATCGTGAAATGGCATATATTCCTTTTTTCTTCACTAAAAAAGATGGTCTTTCTAAGTTAAGATGTTAATTCTCCTAAAAACGCCGAAAAGGGGATAATTTATGCAATTCTGAGAGAAAAAAAATGAATTGCAATAAAAATTTACATTTCTTGCTTTTTCCTTCTTTTTCAATCAAAACATGGAAATGAAAAGAAAAACGCTGAAAAATCCTTTTTTTAGAAGAAATATATTTTTTTGCTTGAAATGGCTAGTATTACATTTTATGTAACATGAAAATTTTTTTTTCTTCAAAATGTTGTTAAAACTAATAAAAAGGTTAAAATAGGGTAGTTTATGTAACTTAAAAGAGAAAAAAATATATAAAATATTGATCTTGTTTTTAATTAAAACATGGAAATTAAAAGAAAGTTACTGAAAAACTCGCTTTTGGAGGTAAAAAACACATCTTTTTCCTAAGGGAAGATGGATTTGTCATAAAAATATTGTAAAACCCTTAAAACCTTGAAAAATGGATGATTTATGCACTCTTAGAGAAAATATATATCGTCGTAAAAGAAGGATTAAAAATCTAAAAAGGGTAATTTTTTGCAATTTTAGAGAAAAAAATTTATATTGTCGTAAAAAATATTTTTTTGCTTTTTTTTACATCAAGAATGAATATAAGCTGAAAACACTGAAAAATAACTTTTTAGGCAAAATTTTTTCCTTTTTGAAATTGCATATATTATCCTTGAAAAGAGGGGTTTTGTCTAAAGTGCTGTCGATACTTCTAAAACCAGCGAAAAAAGCTTATTTATGAAATTTTACAGAAAAAAACTATATTATCGTACAATTCATTGTTTTTCCTTTTTTTTACTTGTTTTCCATGAAAACATGGAAATAAGTAATAAAGTGTTGAAAAATTCGCTTTTGGAATGAAGTATCTCATAAAATGGTATATATAACATTTTAAAAAATTAAAACAGTGTTTTTCTTTGAAATGTTGTTAATACTCTTAAAAAGATGAAAAACAGTTAATTTATGCTATTTTGATAAAAAAAGTACTGCCATTAAAATAAATGTCTTTTTCCTTTATTTCCAATGAAAACATGGATAAAAAAGAGAAACAGAAATTTTTTTACATAAATTTGTTTTTTTCTTTGAAATGGCAACCTTTTTTATTTAAATGAAAAAGATTTTTCCTCAAAATATTGTTAAAACTCCTAAAAAGGTTTAAATACGGTTGAAAATAAACTTTGTTTTGTTAAATTCCATATATTACAATTATATTTACGTGAAAAAGAAAGCTTTATAAAAAATGTGGTCAATACTCTGAAAAACGTTGAAACATGGGTAATTTATGGAATTTTAAGGAAAAAAGTGTACTGCCATAAAAACTATATCGTCGTAAAAGAAGGATTAAAAATCTAAAAATGGTAATTTTATGCAATCTTAGAGAAAAAAATAAGTATTGTCGTAAGAAAACATTTTTTTGCTTTTTTTACATCAAGAATGAATATAAGCTGAAAACACTGAAAAAATAACTTTTTAGGCTATTTTTTTTCCTTTTTGAAATTGCATATATTATTATTTTGTCAATAATGCTGTTGATACTCATTTATGAAATTCTACAGAAAAAAACTATATTATCGTAACATTCATTGTTTTTCCTTTTTTTTATTTGTTTTCATGAAAACATGGAAATAAGTAAAAGAAATGTGAAAAAATTCACTATCTGAAATAAGTATTTCATAAAATGGTATATATACCATTTTTTTCATAACTAAAACAGAGTGTTTTTCTTTGAAATGTTGTTAATACTCTTAAAAACGATGAAAAAGAGGTAATTTATGGAATTTTGATAGAAAATGTATTGCCATAAAAATTAAATGTGTTTTACCTTCATTTCCAATCAAAACATGGATAAAATAGAAAAACAAAGAAAATTTTTGACATAAATTTGTTTTTTTCTTTGAAATGGCATACTTTTTATTTAAATGATAAAGATTTTTCCTAAAAATATTGTTAAAACTCCTAAAAAGGATAAAATAGGGTTAAAAATAACCTTTTTTTGGTTAAATTGCATATATTACAATTATATTTACGTGATAAAGAAGGTTTTCTCTAAAATGTGGTTAATACTCTGAAAAACGTTGAAACATCGGTAATTTATGGAATTTTAAGGGAAGAAAATGTACTGCCATAAAAACCACATTGATTTATTGATTTTTTCTTCCTTTTCAATCAAAACATGGAAATTAGAATAGAAACATTTAAATTATCCCGTTTTTCAAAGAAATATTTTCTCTCTTCAACGGCATATATTACATTTTTTGTTACATGAAAAAGGTTTTTTCTTAAAAATGTTGTTAAAACGTTCAAAAAGGTTAAGATTTGGTAGTTTGTTTACTTTGAGAGAAAGATAATGTATAATGTGTTTTTTCTCTTGTTTTTAATCAAAACATTGAAATCAACAGAAAATCATTGAAAACTCACTTTTGGAGTTAAATAATCTTTTTATTCTAAAAGAGAGCGGTTTCATTGAAAATTCTAAAATCTCCCAAAAACGTTGAAAAAAGAGTGATTGATGCATCTTTAGAGAAAAAAAAAAACATCGTCGTAAAAAACAATTAATTTTTTTTATTTTCTTCTATCAACCAATGAAAATATCATGGAAAACATTAAAAAAAGTCACTTTTCAGGCAGAATTTTTTTCATAACTCAAATTGCATATATTATACTTGTAAAAGGGGGTTTTGTGTAAAATGCCGTTAATACTCTTAAAAACGTTTAAAAGAACTTAATTTATGAAATTTTAGATAAAAAAAGTATATTGTAACATGCAAAAGTTTTTTCTACCAAATGTTTTTAAACGTCCAAAAAGGTTAAAAATGGGTACTTTGTTCAGTTTCAGAAAAAAAAATTGTATATAGTGTTTATTTTTTTGTTTTTAATCAAAACATTGAAATCAATCAATTTTTTTTCGTAAAAGCGAGAATTTCCTTTAAAAATTTTAAGTCTCCGAAAAAAAAAACATTGAAAAGAGGGTCATTTATGCAGTTTTAGAGAAAAACTTTTCTCATAAAATAAGGATGAAAATATAAAAATGTGTAATTTGTGCAATTTTAGAAGAGATGCTTTTTCTTGAAAAGTTGTAAATCTCCGAAAAACATTTAAAAAAGGATTATTTAAGCAGTTTTAGAGAAATAAAAACATATTATTGTAAAATAAGGATAAAAACGTAAAAAAGCCTTATTTGTGCAATTTTAGAGAAAAAAAAATATCGTCGAAAAAAAGAAAGTATTTTTTGCTTTTCTTTCAACAACAAATGAAAATAAGATAAAAACATTGAAAAAGTCACTTTTTAGGCAGAATTTTTTCTTTATTCAAATTGCATATTTTATACTTGTTAAACGGGGTTTTGTGTAAAATGCCGTTAATACTCCTAAAAACGTTGAAAAACACGTCATTTATGAAATTATGATAAAAATTTTATTGTCGCAATATTCATTGTTTTTATCTTTTTTTTTATGAAAACAATACAATAAGCGGAAAATAACCAGAAAAATTCACTTTTTTGGAGAAAACGAACTTTTTCGTGAAATGGCACATATTACTTTTTTCTTCACTAAAAAAGATGGTCTTTCTTAGATAAGATGTTAATTCTTCTAAAAACACTGAAAAAGGGATAATTTATTTAGTTTTGATAGAAAAAAAATGAATTGCAATAGAAAGTTAACAAATTTCTTGCTTTTTCCTTCATTTTCAATCAAATTATGGAAAATGAAAAGAAAAACGCTGAAAAATCCTCTTTCTAAAAGAAATATATTTTTTCCTTGAAATGGCTTGTATTACATTTTATATAACATGAAAAAGGGATTTTCTTCAAAATGTTGTTAAAACTAAATAAAAAAGGTTAAAATAGGCTAGTGTATGTAACTTTAAAGAGAGAGAGAGAGAGAGAGAAAAAAAAAAAAAAAAAAAAAAAAAAAAAAAAAAAAAAAAAAAAAAAAAAAATATATATATATATATATATATATATATATATATATATATATATATATATATATATATATATATATATATATATATATGTAATGTATCTTTTTCGTTTTAATTAAAACATGGAAATTAAAAGATAATTAATGAAAAATTGACTTCTGGAGGTAAAAACACACCCTTTTCCTAAGGGAAGATGGATTTGCCATAAAAATATTGTAAAACCCTTAAAAATTTTGAAAAATTGATGATTTATGCACTCTTAGAGAAAATCTATATCGTCGTAAAAAAAGGATTAAAAATCTAAAAATCGTAATTTTATGCAATTTTAGAGAAAAAAATAATATTGTCGTAAAAAAATATTTTTTTGCTTTTTTTACATCAACAATGAATAAAAGCTGAAAACACTAAAAAATCACTTTTTATGCTTATATTTTTCTTTTTGAAATTGCATATATTATTCTTGAAAAAGGGGGTTTTGTCTAAAATGCTATTGATACTCCTAAAAGCAGCGAAAAAAGCTTACTTATGAAATTTTACAGAATTTTTTTTTTATCGCAACATTCATTGTTTTTCCTTTTTTTACTCGTTTTCCAGGAAAACATGGAAATAAGTAAAAAAATGTTGAGAAATTCACTTTTGGAATGAAGTTTTTCATAAAATGGTATATATAACATTTTTTAAAAACTAAAACAGTGTTTTTCTTTGAAATGTGGTTAATACTCTAAAAAAACACGAAAAAGAGGTAATTTATGCAATTTTGATAGGAAATGTACTGCCATAAAAATTAAATATCTATTTCCTTCATTTCCAATCAAAATATGGATAAAAAAGAGAAAAAAAGAAAATTTATGACAAAAATTGTTTTTTTCTTTAAAATGGCATACTTTTAATTTAAAAGAAAAAGATTTTTCCTTAAATATTGTCTAAACTCCCAAAAAGGTTAAAATAGGGTTGAAAATAAACGTTTTTTTTTGGTTAAATTGCATATTTTACAATTATACTTACGTGATAAAGAAGGTTTTATCTAAAATGTGGTTAATACTCTGAAAAACGTTAAAACACGGGTACTTTATGGAATATAAAGGAAAAAAATGTACTGCCATATAAGCTACATGGACTTTTTTATTTTTCCTTCCTTTTCAATCAAAACATGGATATTAAAATAGAAACATTTAAATTATCCCTTTTTTTAAAAGAAATATTTTCTTTCTTGAACGACATATATTATATATTTTGTAACATGAAAAAGGTATTTCTTCCAAATGTTGTTAAAACGTCCAAAAAGGTTAAAATTTTGTAGTTTGTATACTTTCAAAGAAAGATAAAGTATAAAGTCTTTTTTCTCTTGTTTTTAATCAAAACATTGAAATCAATAGAAAATCATTGTAAACTCACTTTTGGAGTTAAATCATGCTTTTTTTTGTAAAAGAGAGCGGCTTCCTTGAAAAGTTTTAAATCTCCCAAAAACGTTGAAAAAAGCGTGATTTATGCAGTTTTAGAGAAAAAAAAACATTGTCGTAAAAACCAATTAATTTTTTCCTTTTCTTCTATCAACCAATGAAAATAACGTGGAAAGCATAAAAAAAGTCACTTTTAAGGCTGAATTTTTTTCTTAATTCAAATAGCATATGTTATACTTGTATAAGAGAATTTTGTGTAAAATGCCCTTCATACTCTTAAAAACGTTGAAAAAAACATAATTTATGAAACTTTAGATAAAAAAGTATATTGTAACATGAAAAAGTTTTTTTTACCAAATGTCTTTAAACGTCCAAAAAGGTTAAAAATGGGTACTTTGTACAGTTTTAGAGAAAGAAAATGTATATAGTGTTTGTTTTCTTGTTTTTAATCAAAACATTGAAATCAATAGAAAATTCATAAAATATGGCTTTTGGTGTAAAATCATATTTTTTTCGTAAAAGAAAGGGTTTTCCTTGCAAATTGTAAATCTAAAAAAAAAAAAAAAACATTGAAAAAACCGTCCTTTATGCCGTTTTAGAAAAAAAATCTTCTCATAAAATAAGGATGAAAATATAAGAATGGGTAATTTGTGTATTTTAGAAGAGATGGTTTTTCATGAAAAGTTGTAAATCTCCGAAAAAAAATGAAAAAGGGTCATTTATGCAGTTTTAGAGAAAAAAATATTATCGTAAAATAGGGATAAAAATAATAATGGGTAATTTGTGCAATTCTAGAGATGAAAACAAAAAAATGAGTAATTTGTGCAATTTTAGAAGAGATGGTTTTTCTTGAAATGTTTTAAATCTGCGAAAAACTTTGAAAAAAGGGTCATTTAATCAGTTTTAGGAAAAAAAAATATTATCGTAAAATAAGGATAAAATCATAAAAATGGGTAATATGTGATATTTTAGAAAAAAAATATAGTCGAAAAAAAGAAAGTATTTTTTGCTTTTCTTTCACCAACAAATGAAAATAAGATAAAAACATTGAAAAAGTAACTTTTTAGCCAATTTTTTTCTTTATTCAAATTGCATATTTAACAATTGTTAAAACATATTTTGTGTAAAATCCCGTTAATACTCCTAAAAACGTTGAAAAACACATTATTTATGAAATTTTTGAGAAAAAAAAGTATATTGTCGCAATATTCATTGTTTTTTGTTTATTTTTTGTGAAAACAATAAAATAAGCAGAAAATCATCGAAAAATTATCTTTTTCGGTGAAAAGAAACTTTTTTCGTGAAATGGCACATATTCCTTTTTTCTTCACTAGAAAAGATGGTCTTTCTTAGGTAAGATGTTAATTCTCCAAAAAACGCTCAAAAGGGGATAGTTTAAGCAATTTTGAGAGAAAAAAATGAATTGCAATAAAAGTTAATATATTTCTTGCTTTTTCCTTCATTTTCAATCAAAACATGGAAATGAAAAGAAAAACGTTGAAAAATCCTTTTCCTAAGAGATATATATATTTTTCCTTGAAATGGCTTGTATTACATTTTATGTAACATGAAAAAGGGATTTTCTTCAAAATGTTGTTAAAATGAATAAAAAGGTTAAAATAGGGTAGTTTATATAACTTTAAAGAGAAAAAAATATATATAATGTATTGTTTTTGTTCTTAATTAAAACATGGAAATTAAAAGAAAATTACTGAAAAACTCACTTTTGGAGGTAAAAACACACCATTTTTCTTAAGAAAGATGGATTTGTCATAAAGATATTGTAAAACATTTAAAAACGTAGAAAAATGCATGATATATGCACTCTTAGAGAAAATATATATCGTCGTAAAAAAAGGATTAAAAATCTAAAAAAGGTAATTTTATGCAATTTTAGAGAAAAAAAAAATTTTTTTTGCTTTTTTTTACATTAATAAGGAATAAGAAGGAAAAGCTGAAAACACTGAAAAAATCACTTTTATTGCTAGTTTTTTTCCTTTTTGAAATTGCATATATTATTCTTGAGAAAGAGGGTTATGTTAAATTGCTGTTGATACTCCTAAAAGCTGTGAAAAAAGCTTATATATGAAATTTTATAGAAAAAACTATATTATTTTAATATTCATTGTTTTTCCTTTTTTTTTACTTGTTTTCCACGAAAACATGGAAATAGGTAACAAAACTGTTGAAAAATTCACTTTTGGAATGAAGTTTCTCATAAAATGGTATATATAAATTTTTTTTTAACTAAAACAGAGTGTTTTTTTTAAATGTTGTTAATACTCTTAAAAACGATGAAAAAGAGAACATTTATGCAATTTTGATAAAAAAAATGTACTGCCATAAAAATTAAATATCTTTTTTCCTTCACTTCCAATCAAAACATGGAATTGAAATAGAAACAAAGAAATTTTTTGGCATAAATTAATTTTTTTTCTTTAAAATGGTAAACATTTTATTCAAATGAAAAAGAAATTTCCTCAAAATATTGGTAAAACTCCTAAAAAGGTTAAAATAGGGATGAAAATTAACTTTTTTTTTGGTTAAATATCATATATTACAATTAAATTTACTTGAAAAAGAAGGTTTTCTCTAAAATGTGGTTATTACTCTGAAAAACGTTGAATCACGGGAAATTTATGGAATATTAAGGAAAGAAAATGTACTGCCATAAAAACTACAAAGGCTTATTGATTTTTCCTTCCTTTTCAATCAAAACATGGAAATTAAAATAGAAACATTAGAATTATCCCTTTTTTTAAGGAAATATTTTCTTTCTTGAACGGCATATATTACAATTTTTGTAACATAAAAAATGTTTTTTCTTCAAAATGTTGTTAAAACGTCCAAAAAGGTTAAAATTTGGTAGTTTGGATTTGTCATAAAACAATTATAAAAACCTGAAAACGTTGAAAAATAGATGATTTATACACTCTTAGATGAAATATATATCGTTTTTAAAGAAGGATTATAAATCTAAAAAGGGTAATTTTATGCAATTTTAGAGAAAAAAATATATATTGTCGTAAAAAAATATTTTTTGCTTTTTTTTTTTTACATCAAGAATGAATATAAGCTGAAAACACTGAAAAAAGGTTAGTTTATGTAACTTTAAGAAAAAAAAAAAAAAAAAAAAAAAAAAAAAAAAAAATATATATATATATATATATATATAATGTATTGTTCTTGCTTTTAATTAAAACATGGAAATTAAAAGAAAATTACTGAAAAACTCACTTTTGGAGGTAGAAACACACCTTTTTTCTAAGAGAAGATGGATTTGTCGTAAAAAATTTGTAAAACTCTTAAAAACGTTGAAAAATGGATGATTTTTTGCACTCTTAGAGATAATATATAGCGTCGTTAAAGAAGGATTAAAAATCTAAAATGGGTAATTTTATGCAATTTTATAGAAAAAAATATATATTGTCGTAAAAAATATTTTTTTGCTTTTTTAACATCAATAAGGAATAAAAGGTGACAACCCTAAAAAAAAAAACATTCTAAGGCTATCTTTTTTTTTGCTTTTTGAAATTGCATATATTATTCTTGACCGCCGCCACGGTGCAGTGGCTAGCGCGTCTGGCTACGAATCCGTGGGCCCGAGTTCGATCCCGGACGAGGACGGCGCGGACCTCACCCAGGTTTTCATCCTTCACTGGTCGATAAATGGGTACCTAGGGTAACCTAGGGAAGGTAAACTGTGGAAACCCGGATTTCATGCTGGCCCCATGTCCCGGGGTAAGGGACTATTCCACCACAGGCTCAAAGGCCAAGGAGACGGGAGATGAGCACCCGCAGCTACGCGCTGATACAGCGTAAGCCCCCCACTTTACCTTACCTATTCTTGAAAAGGGGGTTTTTGTCTAAAATGCTCTTGATACTCCTAAAAGCAGCGTAAAAAGCTTATTTAAGAAATTTTACAGAAAAAAATGATATTATCGTAACATTAATTGTTTTTCCTTTTTTTTTACTTGTTTTTCATGAAAACATGGAAATAAGTAAAAAAATGTGGAAAAATTCACTTTTGGAATGAAGTTTTTCATAAAATGGTATACATGTACCATTTTTTTTTTTTAACTAAAACAGTGTTTTTCTTTGAAATGTTGGTAATACTCTTAAAAACGATGAAAAAAGGATAATTTATGGAATTTTGATAAAAAATGTATTGCTATAAAACTTAAATGTGTTTTACCTTCATTTCCAATCAAAACATGGATAAAAAAGAAATACAAAGAAAATTTTTGACATAAATTTATTTTTTTTTCTTTGAAATGGCATACTTTTTATTTAAATGATAAAGATTTTTCCTAAAAATATTGTTAAAACTCCTAAAAAGGATAAAATAACTTTTTTTTTGGTTAAATTGCATATATTACATTTATATTTCCGTGAAAAAGGTTTTCCCTAAAATGTGGTTAATACTCTGAAAAACATTGAAAGACGGGTAATTTATGGAATTTTAAGGAAAGAAAATGTACTGCCATAAAAACTACATGGATTTATTGATTTTTCCTTCCTTTTCAATCAAAACATGGAAATTAAAATAGAAACATTTAAATTATCCCTTTTTTAAGAAATATTTTCTTTCTTGAACAGCATATATTACATTTTTTGTATCATGAAAAAGGTTTTTCCTTAAAAATGTTGTTAAAACGTCCAAATAGGTTAATTTGGAAGTTTGTATACTTTGAGAGAAAAATAATGTATAATGTGTTTTTTCTCTTGTCTTTAATCAAAACATTGAAATCAACAGAAAATCATTGAAAACTCACTTTTGGAGTTAAATCATCTTTTTATTCTAAAAGAGAGCGGTTTCCTTGAAAATTCTAAAATCTCCCGAAAACATTGAAAAAAGGGTGATTACTGCAGCTTTAGAGAAGAAAAACAACAATGTCGTAAAAAACAATTAATGTTTTTATTTTCTTCTATCAACCAATAAAAATAACATGGAAAACATTAAAAAGTCACTTTTCAGGCAGAATTTTTTTTTCATAACTCAAATTGCATATGTTATACTTGTAAAAGGGGGTTTTGTGTAAAATGCCGTTAATACACTTAAAAACGTTTAAAAAAACGTAATTTATGAAAATTTAGATAAAAAAGTATATTGTAACATGAAAAAGTTTTTTCTATCAAATGTTTTTAGACGTCCAAAAAGGTTAAAAAATGGGTACTTTGTACAGTTTCCGAGAAAAAAAAATTATATAGTGTTTATTTTCTTGTTTTTAATCAAAACATTGAAATCAATAGAAAATTAATAAAAAATTGACTTTTGGTGTAAAGTAGTATTTTTTTTTCGTAAAAGTGAAGGTTTTCCTTTTGTCACACACGCACCTCACTCAAACTCATCGCCCCTTTCTTGATACGTCTTCACAGCTCGTATCAGAGGGGTGAATTATTATAATTTCAAGAACCTGGTTCTAAGCGTGTGCTTGAGAAAATAATCAAATGTAAGTACACTTACTTACAATTTATTTACAAAAATATTTACAACGGATCTGACTGCCTGAAGGGCCACTTAACTGATCAATATAAAATATAACAAAACAAAACACAGGATTACGAGCAAACACCACAAACACAAAAATATCGGGACACACAAAAAAATTCAAAATGATAATAAAAAATGCTAAGCTGGCTAGCATAAATAAAACTAAAACTGGTCATTCTTAGATAAGATGTTAATTCTCCTGAAAACGCTCAAAAGGGGATAATTTATGCAATTTTGATAGAAAAAAATAATTGCAATAAAAAGTTTACAAATTTCTTGCTTTTTCCTTCATTTTCAATCAAATTATGAAAATGAAAAGAAAAACGCTGAAAAATCTTCTTTCTAAAAGAAATACATTTTTTCCTTGAAATGGCTTGTATTACATTTATGTAACATGAAAAAGGGATTTTCTTCAAAATATTAAAACTAAATAAAAAAAGGTTAAATTAGGCTAGTGTATGTAACTTTAAAGATATATATATATATATATATATATATATATATATATATATATATATATATATATATAGATATATATATATATATATATATATATATATATATATATATATATATATAATGTATTTTTCTTGTTTTAATTAAAACATGGAAATTAAAAGAAAATTACTCGAGGTAAAAACACACCTTTGTCCTAAGGTAAGATGGATTGGTCATAAAAATATTGTAAAACCCTTAAAAATGTTGAAAAATGGATGATTTATGCACTCATAGAGAAAATCTATATCGTCGTAAAAGAATGATTAAAAATCTAAAAAGGGTAATTTTATGCAATTTTAGAGAAAAAAATAAATATTGTCGTAAAAAATTTTTTTTTGCTTTTTTTACATCAATAATGAACAAAAGGTGAAAACACACAAAAAATCACTTTTTAGGCTAATATTTTTGCTTTTTGAAATTGCAAATATTATTCTTGAAAAAGGGGGATTTTGCCTTAAATGCTGTTGATACTCCTAAAAGCAGCGAAAAAAGCTTACTTATGAAATTTTAAAGATTTTTTTTTAATCGCAACATTCATTGGTTTTCCTTTTATTTACTTTAATTTAAAATGTTGAAAAATTCACTTTTGGAATGAAGTTTTTCATAAAATTGTATATATAACATTTTTTTTTAACTAAAAGAGAGTGTTTTTCTTTGAAATGTTGTTAATACTCTAGAAAAACATGAAAAAGAGGTAATTTAAGCAATTTTGATCAGAAATTTACTGCAATAAAAATTAAATGTCTTTTTCCTTCATTTCCAATCAAAACATGGAAATTAAAATAGAAACATTTAGATTATCCATTTTTTTAAAGAAATATTTTCTTGACCGGCATATATTAAATTTTTTATAAAATGAAAAATGTTTTTTTCTTCAAAATGTTGTTAAAACGTCCAAAAAGGTTAAAATTTGGTAGTTTGCATACTTTCATAGAAAGATAATGTATAAAATTTTTTTTCTGTTGTTTTTTACCAAAACACTGAAATCAATACAAAATCATTGAAAACTCAATCTTGGAGTTAAATCATCCTTTTTTTCTAAAAGAGAGCGGCTTCCTTGAAAAGTTTTAAATCTCCCAAAAACGTTGAAAAAAGGGTGATTGATGGAGTTTAAGAGAAAAAAAAATGTAAAAAACAATTAATTATTTGCTTTTCTTCTATCAACCATTGAAAATAACAGAAAAAAACATTTAAAAAGTCACGTTTCAGGCAGATTTTTTTTCTTAATTCAAATTGCATATGTAGTATATGTAAAAGGGGGTTTTGTGTAAAATACCGTTAATACTCTTAAAAACGTTGAAAAAAACGTAATTGATTAAATTTTAGATAAAAAAGTATATTGTAACAAGAAAAAGTTTTTTATACCAAATGTTTTTAAACGTCCAAAAAGGTTAAAAATGGGTACTTTGTACAATTTTCAGAGAAAGAAAATGTATATAGTTTTTATTTTCTTGTTCCTAATGAAAACATTGAAATCAATAGAAAATTAATAAAAAATGACTTTAGGTGTAAAATCATATTTTTTTTTCTTAAAAGAGATGGGTTTTCTTGAAAATTTTATATCTCTGAAAAAAAAAAAACAATGAAAAAAGGGTCACTTATCAGGTTTTAAAGAAAAAAAATGTTCTCATAAAATAAGTATGAAAACGTAAAAATGGGTAATTTGTGCAATTTTAGAGGTGATGATTTTTCTTGAAAAGTTGTAAATCTCCCAAAAACATTGAAAAAGGGGTCATTTATGCAGTTTTAGAGAAAAAAAAATATTGTAAAATAAGTATAAAAACATAAAAATGGGTAATTTGTGCAATTTTAGAGAAAATAAAACACTCGTATTGTCGAAAAAAAGAATGTATTTTTTGCTTTTCTTCCACGAACAAATGAAAATAAGATTTAAAAAGTCACTTTTTTAACAGTATTTTTTTCTTTATTCAAATTGCATATTTTATACATGTAAAACGGGGTTTTGTGTAAAATGCCGTTATCACTCCTAAAAACGTTGAAAAACACGTCATTTATGAAATTTTTGAGAAAAAAAGTATATTGTCGCAATATTCATTGTTTTATATTAATTTTTTTAATGAAAATAATGAAATAACCAGAAAATCATCGAAAAATTCACTTTTTCGGTGAAAAGGAACTTTTTTCGTGAAATGTCATATATTCCTTTTTTCTTCACTGAAAAAGATGGTCTTTCTTTGATAAGATGTTAATTCTCCTAAAAACGCTGAAAAGTGAAAAGGGGATAATTAATGTAATTTTGAGAGAAAAAAATGAAATGCAATAAAAAAAAAAAAAAAAAACGCTGAAAAATCCTATCTCTAAAAGAAATAGATGTTTTTCCTTGAGATATCTTGTGTTACATTTTATGTAACATGAAAAAAGGATTTTCTTCAAAATGTTGTTAAAACTAAAAAAAAGGTTAAAATAAGTTAGTTTACGTAACTTTAAAGAAAAAAAAATATATAATGTATTGTTCTTGTTGTAAATTAAAACATGGAAATTAAAAGAAAATTACTGAAAAACTCACTTTTGGAGGTAAAAACACACCTTTTTCCTAAGGGAAGATGGATTTGTCATAAAAATATTGTAAAACCATTAAAAACGTTGAAAGATGGATGATTTATGAACTCTTAGAGAAAATATATATCGTCGTAAAAGAATGATTAAAATTCTAAAAAAAGGAATTTAATGGAATTTTAGAGAAAAAAATATATACTGACGTAAAAAAAAAATTTATTTGCTTTTTTTAAAATCAAGAATGAATATAAACTGAAAACAATGAAAAAATCACTTTTAAGGTTAATTTTTTACCTTATTGAAATTGCATATATTTTTCTTGAAAAGAAGGGTTTTGTCTAAAATGCTGTTGATACTTCTAAAAGCAGCGAAAAAAGCTTAATCATATAATTTTACAGAAAAAAAGCTATATTATCGTAACAATTATTGTTTTTCCTTTTTTTTTTTACTTGCTTTCCATGAAAACATGGAAATAAGTAAAAAAATGTTGAAAAGTTAACTTTTTAAATGAAGTTTTTCATAAAATGATATATATAACATTTTTTAAAAATTAAAACAGTGTTTTTTTTGAAATGTTGTTAATACTCTTAAAAACGATGAAAAAGAGGTAATTTATGCAATTTTGATAAAAAAAATGTACTGCCATAAAAATTAAATATCTTTTTTCCTTCATTTCCAAACAAAACAAGGATAAAAAAGAGAAACAAAGTAAATTTTTGACATAAATTTGTTTTTTTTCTTTGAAATGAAACTTTTTAATTAAATGAAAACGATTTTTCCTCAAAATATTGTTAAAACTCCTAAAAAGGTTAAAATAGGGTGAAAATAAACTTTTTTTTTTTTTTTTTTGGTTATATTGCATATATTACAATTATATTTTCGTGAAAAGGAAGGTTTTCTGTAAAATGTGGTTAATAATGTGAAAAACGTTGAAACACAGGTAATTTATGGAATTTTAAGGAAAGAAAATGTACTGTTATAAAAACTACATGGATGTATTAATTTTTCCTTCCTTTGTAATCAAAACATGGAAATTAAAATAGAAACATTTAAATTATCCCTTTTTTTTTTAAGAAATATTTTCTTTCTTGAACGGCATATATTATATTTTTTGTAACATGAAAAAGTTTTTTATTCAAAATGTTGTTAGAACGTTCAAAAAGGTTAAAATTTGGTAGTCCGTATACTTTTAGAGAAAGATAACGTATAAAGTTTTTTTCTCTTGTATTTAATGAAAACATTGAAATCAATAGAAAATCATGGGAAATTCACTTTTGGAGTGAAATCATCCTTTTTTTCTAAAAGAGAGCGGCTTCCTTGAAAAGTTTTAAATCTCCCAAAAACGTAGAGAAAAGGGTGATTCATGCACTTTTAGAGTAAAAAAAAAAAAAACATTGTCGTAAAAAACAATAAATTTTTTGCTTTTCTTCTATCAACAAATGAAAATAACATTGAAAAAATTAAAAAAATAAATTTTCTGGCAGAATTTTTTTCTTTATTCAAATTGCATATATTATACTTGTAAAAGGGGGTTTTGTATAAAATGCCGTTGAATGAATGACGTTCAAAAAAACGTAATTAATAAAATTTTAGATAAAAAAGTATAATGAAATATGAAAAAGTTTATTTCTCCCAAATGTTTTTAAACGTCCAAAATGGTTAAAAATGGGTACTTTGTACAGTGTCAGAGAAAGAAAATGTATATAGTGTTTATTTTCTTGTTTTTAATCACGACATTGAAATCAATAGAAAATTAATAAAACATATCTTGTGGTGTAAAATCATATTTATTTTCGTAAAAGAGAGGGTTTTTCTTGAAAATTGTAAATCTCCGAAAAATACTTTGGAAAAAGTGTCATTTATGCAGTTTTAGAGAAAAAAAAATTGTTCTCATAAAATAAGGATGAAACCATTAAAATGGGTAATTAGTACAATTTTAAAAGAGATGGTTTTTCTTGAAAAGTTGTAAATCTCCGGAAAACATTGAAAAAAGGGTCCTTTATGAAGTTATAGAGAAAAAAAATTTATTATCGTAAAATAAGGATAAAAACATAAAAATGGGTAATTTGTGCAATTTTAGAGAAAAAAATATATTGTTGAAAAAAATAATGTTTTTTCTTGTTTTTCTTCCACCAACAAATAAAAATAAGATAAAAACATTGAAAAAGCCACTTTTTAGGCAGAAGTTTTTTCTTTATTCAAATTGCATATTATATACTTGTAAAACGGGGTTTTGCATAAAATGCTGTTAATACTCCTAAAAACGTTGAAAAACACGTCATTTATGAAATTTTTGAGAAAAAAGTATATTGTTGCAACATTCTTTGTTTTTTGTTTATTTTTTATGAAAACAATGAAACAAGCAGAAAATTATCGAAATTTTTTTTTTTTTGGTGAAAAGGAACTTTTTTTTCGTGAAATGGCATATATTCCTTTTTTTTCACTATGAAGATGGTCTTTCTTAGATAAGATGTTAATTCTTCTAAAAACGCTTTTTAAAAGAGGATAATTTATGCCATTTTTAAAGAAAAAAGTGAATTGCAATAAAAAGTTTATATATTTATTGTTTTTTCCTTCATTTTCAATCAAAACATGGAAATGAAAAGAAAAACACTGAAAAATTCTTTCTCTAAAAGAAATATATGTTTTTCCTTGAAATAGCTTCTATTATATTTTATATAACATGAAAAAGAGTTTTTCTTCAAAATGTTGTTAAAACTAATAAAAATGGTTAAAATAGGGTAGTTAAAGTAACTTTAAAGAGAAAAATATATATGTATATAAAGTATTGTTCTTGTTTTTAATTAAAACATGGAAATTGAAAAAAAAATACAGAAAAACTCACTTTTTGAGGTAGAAACACTCCATTTTCCTAAAGGAATATGAATTTAACATAAAAATATTGTAAAACCCTTAAAAACGTTGAAAAATGGGTGATTTATGCAATCTTACAGTAAATATATATCGTCGTAAAAGTAGGATTAAAAATCTAAAAGGGTAATTTTATGTAATTTTAGAGAAAAAAATATATATTGTCGTAAAAAAATGTGTTTTTGCTTTTTTTTTTTTTTACATCAAGAATGAATATAAGCCGTAAACACTGAAAAAAATAATTTTTTAGGCTAATTTTTTCCATTTGAAATTGCATATATTATTCTTGAAAAGAAGGGTTTTGTCTAAAATGATGTTGATTCTCCCAAAAGCAGCGAAAAAAGCTTAATTATAAAATTTTACAGAAAAAAAACTATATTATCGTAACATTCATTGTTTTTTTCTTTTTTTACACTTGTTTTCCATGAAAACATGGATATAAGTAAAAAAATGTTGAAAAATTCACTTTTGGAATGAAATTTTTCATAAAATGGTATATATAACTTTTTTTTTAACTAAAACAGAGTGGTTTTCTTTGAAATATTGTTAATACTCTTAAAAACGATTAAAAAGAGGTAATTAATGCAATTTTGTTAAAAAATGTACTGCCATAGAATTTAAATGTCTCTTTTCCTTCATTTCCAATCAAAACATGGATAAAAAAGAGAAACAAAGAAAATTTTTGATTTGATTAATCATTGAAAACTCACTTTTGGAGTTAAATCATCTTTTTTTTTCTTTTAAAGGAGAGCGTGTTGCTTGAAAAGTTTTAAATCTCCCAAAAACGTTGGAAAAAGCGTGATTTATGCAGTTTTAGAGAAAAAACTTTGTCGGAAAAAACAATTAATTTTTTGCTTTTCTTCTATCAACCAATGAAAATAACATGGAAAACATTGAAAAAAGTTACTTTTCAGGCAGAATTTTTTTGTTAATTCAAATTGCATATGTTATACTTGTAAAATGGGGTTTTGTGTAAAATGCCGTTAATACTCTTAAAAACGTTGAAAAAAGTGCAAAATATGAAATCTTAGATAAAAAAGTATATTGTTACATGAAAAAGTTTTTTTCTTCCAAATGTTTTTAAACGTTAAAAATGGGTACATTGTACAGTTTCAGAGAAAAAAAATATATATAGTGTTTATTTTCTTCTTTTTAATCAAAATATTGAATTCAATAGAAAATTATTAAAAAATGTCTGTTGGTGTAAAATCATATTTTTTTTCGTAAAAGAGAGAGGTTTCCTTGAAAATTGTAAATCTCCGAAAAAACATTGAAAAAAGGGTCATCTATGCAGTTTTAGAGAAAAAAAAAATGTTCTCATATAATAAGGATGAAAACAAAAATATGTAATTTGTTCAATTTTAGAAGAGATGGTTTTTCTTGAAGACTTGTAAATCTCCGAAAAACATTGAAAAAAGGGTCTTTATGCAGTTTTAGAGAAAACAAATTATTTTCGTAAAATAAGAATAAAAACATAAAAATGGGAAATTTGTGCAATTTTAGAGAAAAAAAATTTTGTCGAAAAAAATAATGTATTTTTTGCTTTTCTTCCACCAACAAATAAAAAATGAGATTAAAACATTAAAAAGTCTTTTTAGGCAGAATTTTTTTCTTTTTTCAAATTGCATATTTTATAATTGTAAACCGGGGTTTTGTGTAAAATACCATTAATACTCCTAAAAACGTTCAAAAACACGTCATTTATGAAATTTTTGAGAAAAAGTATATTGTGTCAATATTCATTGTCTTTTGTTTATTTTTTATGAAAATAATGAAATAAACAAAATCATCGAAAAATTCTTTTTTTGGGTGAAAAGGAACTTTTTTCGTGAAATGGCATATATTTTTTTTCACTAAAAAAGATTGTCTTTCTTAGATAAGATGTTAATTCTCCTAAAAACGCTGAAAACGGGATAATTTATGCCATTTTGAGAGAAAAAAAATAAAAAGTTAATATATTTCTTACTTTTTCCTTCATTTTCAATCAAAACATGGAAATGAAAAGTAAAACGTTGAAAAATCCTTTTTCTAAAAGTAATATATGTTTTTCCTTGAAAGGGCTTGTATTACATTTTATGTAACATGAAAAAGGGATTTTCTTCAAAATGTTGTTAAAACTAATAAAAGAGGTTAAAATAAAGTAGTGTATATAACTTTAAAGAGAAAAAAAATATATAAAATGTATTGTTCTTGTTTTCAATTAAAAGATGGAAATTAAAAGAAAATTATTGAAAAACTCACTTTTTAAGGTAAAAACACACTTTTTTACTAGATGGATTTGTCATAAAAATATTGTAAAATCCTCAAAAACGTTGGAAAATAGAAGATTTATGCACTCCTAGAGAAAATATATATCGTCGTAAAAGAAGGATTAAAAGTCTAAAAAGGGTAATTTTATGAAATTTTAGAGAAAAAAATATGTATTGTCGTAAAATATATATTTTTATTTTTTTTTACATCAAGAATGAATATAAGCTGAAAACACTGAAAAAAATCACTTTTTAGGCAATTTTTTTCCTTTTTGAAATTGTATATATTCTTGAAAAGAAGGGTTTTGTCTAAAATGCTGTTGATACTCGTAAAAGCAGCGAAAAAAGCTTAATTATAAATTTTTACAGAAAAAAAACTATATTATCGTAACATTCATTGTTTTTCCTTTTATTTACTTGTTTTTCATAAAAACATGGAAATAGGTAAAAAAAATGATGAAATGTTTTTCATAAAATGGTATATATAACATTTTTTAAAACTAAAACAGAGCGTTTTTCTTTGAAATGTTGTTAATACTCTTAAAAACGATTAAAAAGAGGTAATTTGTGGAATTTTGATAAAAAAATGTACTGCCTTAAAAATTAAATGTCTTTTTCCTTCATTCCTAATCGAAATATGGATAAACAAGAGAAACAAAGAAAATTTTTGACATAATTTAGTTTTTATTCTTTGAAATGGCATACTTTTTATTTAAATAAAAGAGATTTTTCCTCAAAATATTGTTAAAACTACTAAAAAGGTTAAAATAGGGTTGAAAATAAACTTTTTTTTTGTTAAATTGCATATATTAAAATTATATTTAGGTGAAAAAGAAGGTTTTCTCAATAATGTGGTTAATACTCTGAAAAACGTTGAAACACGGGTTATTTATGGAATTTTAAGGAAAGAAAGTGTACTGCCATAAAAACTAAACGGATTTATTGATTTTTCCTTCCTTTTCAATCAAAATATGGAAATTAAAATAGAAACATTTAAATTATCCCTTTTTTTAAAAGAAATATTTTCTTTTTTGAACGGCAGTTTATATTACATTTTTTGTAATATGAAAAAGGTTTTTTCTTCAAAATGTTGTTAAAACCTCTTAAAAGGTTAGAATTTGGTAGTTTGTATATTTTCAGAGCAAGATAATGTTTAAAGTGTTTTTTCCCATGTTTTTAATCAAAACATTGAAATCAATAGAAAATCATTGAGAACTCACTTTTTGAGTGAAATCAACCTTTTTTTTTTCTAAAAGAGTGCGTCTTCCTTGAAAAGTTTTAAATCCACCAAAAACGTTGAAAAAAGGGTGATTTATGCAGTTTTAGAGAAAAAACATTGTCGTAAAAAACAATTACTTTTTTGGTTTTCTTCATTCAATCAATGAAAATAACATGGAAAACATTAAAAAAAGGTAACTTTTAAGGCAGAATATTTTTCTTAATTGAAATTGCATATGCTATACTTGTAAAAGAGGGTATTGCGTTAAATGCCGTTAATACTCTTAAAAACGTTGAAAAAAACGTAATTTATGAAATTTTAGATAAAAAAGTATATTGTAACATGAAAAAGTTTTTTTCTACCAAATGTTTCTTAAACGACAAAACGGTTAAAAATGGGTACTTTGTACATTTTCAGAGAAAGAAAATGTATATAGTGTTTATTTCCTTGTTTTTAATGAAAACATTGAAATCAATAAAAAATTAATAGAAAATGAATTTTGGTGTAAAATGATATATTTTTTTTTTCGTAAAAGAGAGGGTTTTCCTTGATGATTGTAAATCTCCGAAAAAAACATTGAAAAAAGGCTCATTTATGCAGTTTTAGATAGAAAAAAAAATGTTCTTATAAAAAAAGGATGAAAACATAAAAATGGGTAATGTGTGGAATTTTAGAAGAAATGGTTTCTTTTGAAATTTTCTAAATCTCCGAAAAACATTGAAAAAGTGTCATTTGTGCAGTTTTAGAGAAAAGAAATATTATCGTATTAAAAGGATAAAAACATAAAAATGGGTAATTTGTGCAGCTTTAGAGAAAAAAAAAAACTTTGTCGAAAAAAATCATGTAGGATTTGCTTTTCTTCCACCAACAAATGAAAATAAGATAAAAACATTGAAAAAGTCACTTTTTAGGCAGAATTTTTCTCTTTATTTTATTAAATTGCATACTTTATTCATATTGCAGGTTTTATACTTGTAAAACGGGGTTTTGTGTAAAATGCCGTTAATACTCCTGAAAAGGTTGAAAAACACGTCATTTTTGAAATTTTTGAGAAAAAAGTATATTATTGCAATTATCATTGTTTTTTGCTTATGTTTTATGAAAACAATTAAATAACCAGAAGTTCATCGAAAAATTTACTTTTTTGGTAAAAGGGAACTTTTTTCGTGAAATGGCATATATTCCTTTTTTTCACTAAAAAAGGTAGTCTTTCTTAGAGAAGATGTTAATTCTCCTGAAAACGCTGAAAAAGGGACAATTGATGCCATTTTGAGAGAAAATATTGAGTTGCAATAAAAAGTTAATATATTTCTTGTTTTTTCTTCATTTTCAATCATAACATGGAAATGAAAAGAAAAACGCTTAAAAATCCTTTTTCTAAAAGAAGTATATGTTTTTCCTTGAAATAGCTTGTATTACATTTTATGTAACATGAAAAAGGGATTTTATTTAAAATATTGTTAAAACTTATAAAAATGGTTAAAATAGGGTAGTTTAAGTAACTTTAAAGAGAGAATATATATATATATATATATATATATATATATATATATATATATATATATATATATATATATATATCTATAATTATATATATATATATATATATATATATATATATATATAATCACATTTTTTTCGTAAAAGAGAGGGTTTTCCTTGAAAATTGTAAATCTCAAAAAAAACATTGAAAAAAGGTTCATTTATGCAATTTTTGAGAAAAAAATGTTCTCATAAATTAGGAATGAATATAAAAATGGGTAATTTGTGCAATTTTAGAAGATATGGTTATTCTTTTTAAGTTGTAAATCTCCGAAAAACATTGAAAAAAGGGTCATTTATGCAGTTTTAGAGAAAAAAAATTATTATCGTAAAATAAGGATAAAAACATAAAAAATGGGTAATTTGTGCAATTAAAAAAAAATATTGTAAAAATAATGCATTTTTTTAACTTTTCTTCCACCAACAAATAAAAATAAGATAAAAACATTGAAAAAGTCACTTTTTAGGCAGAATTTTTCTCTTTATTCAAATTGCATATTTTATACTTGTAAAACGGGGTTTTGTGTAAAATGCCTTTAATACTCCTTAAAACGTTGAAGAACACGTCGTTAATGAAATTTTTGAGAAAAAAGTAAATTGTTGCAATATTAATTGTTTTTTGTTTATTTTTTTATGAAATCAATGAAATAAGCAGAAAATCATCGAAAAATTCATTTTTTTTGTAAAAAAAGGAACATTTTCGTGAAATGGCATATATTCCTTTTTTCTTCACTAAAAAAGATGGTCTTTCTTTAAAAAGATGTTAATTCTCCTAAAAACGCTGAAAATAGGATAATTTATGCCATTTTGAGAGAAAAAAGTGAATTGCTATTAAAAGTTAATATATTTCTTGCTTTTTTACTTCATTTTCAATCAAAAGATGGAAATTAAAAGAAAAACACTGAAAAATCCTTTTTCTAAATGAAATATATTTTTTTCCTTGAAATGGCTTGTATTACATTTTATGTAACATGAAAAAGAGATTTTCTTCAAAATGTTGTTAAAACTAATAAAAAAGGTTAAAATAGGGTAGTTTATGTAACTTTAAAGATAAAAAAATATATATATATATATAATGTATTGTTCTTGTTTTTAATTAAAAGATGGAAATTAAAAGACAATTACTGAAAAACTCACTATTTGGAGGTAAAAACAAACCTTTTTCCTAAGAGAAGATGGATTTGTCATAAAAATATTGTAAAACCTTTAAAAACGTTGAAAAACGGATGATTTTTGCACTCTTAGAGAAAATATATATCGTCGTAAAAGAAAGGTTAAAAAATCTAAAAAGGCCAATTTTATGGAATTTTAGAGAAAAAAATATATATTGTTGTAAAGAATTTTTTTTTTTTGCTTTTTTACATCAAGAATGAATATAAACTGAAAACAATGAAAAAATCACTTTTAAGGCTAATTTTTTACCTTTTTGAAATTGCATATATTGTTCATGAAAAGAAGTGTTTTGTCTAAAATGCTGTTGATACTCCTAAAAGTAGCGAAAAAAGCTTAGTTATAAAAGTTTACAGAAAAAAAACTATATTATCGTAACATTCATTGTTTTTCCTTTTTTCTTACTTTTTTTCCATGAAAACATGGTAATAACTAAAAAAAAGTTGGAAAATTCACTTTTGGAATTAAGTTTTTCATAAAATTGTATATGTAACATTTTTTAAAACTAAAACAGAGTGTTTTCCATAAAAATTAAATGTCTTTTTTCCTTCATTTCCAATCAAAACATGGATAAAAAAGAGAAACAAAGAAAATTTTTGACATAAATTTTTTTTTCTATGAAATGGTATACTTTTTATTTAAACGAAAAAAATTTTTCCTCAAAATATTGTTTAAGTTTTAAAAAGTAAAAAATAGGGTTGGAAATAAACTTTTTTTTGGTTAAATTGCATATAAAACAATTATATTTACGTGAAAAAGAAGTTTTTTTCTAAAAATGTGGTTAATACTCTGAAAAACGTTGAAACAAGGCTAATTTATGGAATTTTAAGAAAAGAAAATGTACTGCCATAAAAATTACATTAATTTTTAAAATTTTTTCTTCCTTTTCAATCAAAACATGAAAATTAAAGTAGAAACATTTAAATTATCCCTTTTTTAAAAATATTTTCTTTCTTGAACGGCAGTTTATATTACATTTTTTGTAACATGAAAAATATTTTTTCTTCAAAATGTTGTTAAAACGTCCAAAAAGGTAAAAATTTGGTAGTTTGTATACTTTCAGAGAAAGATAATGTATAAAGTGTTTTTTCTCTTGTTTTTAATAAAAATATTGAAATCAATAGAAAATCATTGATAACTCATTTTTGGAGTTAAATCATCCTTTTTTTTCTACAAGAGAGCGGCTTCCTTGAAAAGTTTTAAATCTCCCAAAAACGTTATAGAAATGGTGAGTTATGCAGTTAAAAAAAAAAAAACTGTCTTAAAAAAACAAATAATTTTTTGCTCTTCTTCCATCAACCAAAGAAAATAACATGAACATTAAAAAATTAGGCACTTTTCAGGCAGAATTTTTTTTTCTTAATTCAAATTGCATATGTTACACTTGTATAAGGGGGTTTTGTGTAAACTGCCGTTAATACTCTTAAAAACGTTGAAAAAAAAAACGTAATTTATGAAATTTTAGATAAAAAAGTATATTGTTATATGAAAATGTTTTTTTTTTCTAGCAAATGTTTTTAAACGTTCAAACCGGTAAAAAATGGGTACTTTGTATAGTTTCAGAGAAAGAAAATGTATATAGTGTTTATTTTCTTGTTTTTAATCAAAACATTGAAATCAATAGAAAATTGATAAAAAATGACTTTCGGTATAAAATCATATTTTTTTTCGCACTTGAAAATTTTAAATTTCCGAAAAAACATTGAAAAAAGGGTCATTTATGCAGATTTAGAGAAAAAAAAAGTTCTCATAAAATAAGGATGTAAACATAAAAATATGTAATTTGTGGAATTTTAGAAGATATGATTTTTCTTGAAAAGTTGTAAATTTCCGAAAAACATTAAAACAAAGGTAATTTATGCAGTTTTAGAGAAAAAAAAATATTATCGTAAATAAGGAAAAAGTGTTGCCGTAAAATAAAGATAAAAACATGAAAATGGGTAATTTGTGCAATTTTAAAGAAAAAAAATTATTGTCGAAAAAAATAATGTGTTTTTTGGTTTTCTTCCACCAACAAATGAATATAAGATTAAAACATTGAAAAAGTCACTTTTTAGGCAGAATTTTTTCTTTTTTCAAATTGCATATTTTATACTTGTAAAACGGGGTTTTGTGTAAAATGCCTTTAAAACTCCTAAAAACGTTGAAAAACACGTCATTTAAGAAATTTTTTAGAAAAAAGTAAATTGTTGCAATATTCATTGTTTTTTGTTTATTTTTTTATGAAAACAATGAAATAAGCAGAAAATCATCCAAAAATTCACTTTTTTGGTGAAAAGAAACTTTTTTCGTGAAATGGCATATATTCCATTTTTCTTCACTAAAAAAAATGGTCTTTCTTAGATAAGATGTTAATTCTCCTAAAAACGCTGAGAAGGGGATAATTTATGCCATTTTGAGAGAAAAAAATGAATTGTAATAAAAAGTTTATATTTCTTGCTTTTTCCTTCATTTTCAATCAAAACATGGAAATGAAAAGTAAAACGATGAAAATTTCCTTTTTGTAAAAGAAATGTATATTTTTCCTTGAAATTTCTTGTATTACATTTTATGTAACATGAAAAAGAGATTTTTTTCAAAATGTTGTTAAAACTAGTAAAAAAGGTTAAAATAGGGTAGTTTACATAACTTTAAAGAAAAAAAATATATATAATGTATTGTTTTTTTTATGAAAACATGGAAATTTATAGAAAATTACTGAAAAACTCACTTTTGGAGGTAAAAACACACCTTTTTCGTAAGGGAAGAAGGATTTGTCATAAAAATATTGTAAAACCCTTAAAAACGTTGAAAAATGGATGATTTATGCACTCTTAGAGAAAATATATATCGTAGTAAAAAGAAGGATTAAAAATCTAAAAAGGGTAATTTTATGCAATTTTAGAGAAAAAAATATATATTGTAAAAAATCTTTTTTTGCTTTTTTTTTATGAAGAATGAATAAAAGCTGAAAACACTGAAAAAATCCATTTTTAGGCTATTTTTTTTCCTTTTTGAAGTTGCATATATTATTCTTCCAAAAAGCAAAAAAAAAAAAAAAAAATTTTTACGACAACATACATATTTTGTCTCTAAAATTGTAAAAATCTAAAAAGGGTAATTTTATGCAATTTTAGAGAAAAAAATATATATTGTAAAAAATATTTTTTTGCTTTTTTTTTTTTATGAAGAATGAATAAAAGCTGAAAACACTGAAAAAATCCATTTTTAGGCTATTTTTTTTCCTTTTTGAAGTTGCATATATCATTCTTCCAAAAAGCAAAAAAAAAAAAATTTTTACGACAACATATATTTTGTCTCTAAAATTGTATAAAATTACCCTTTTAAGATTTTTGACCCTTCATATACGACGACACACACATATGTACTCTAAGAGTGCACAAATCATCCCTTTTCAACGTTTTTAGAGGTTTTACAATAATCTAATCACAAAACCCTCTTCTTTTAGAAAAAAAGTATGTTTTTACCTCCAAAAGTGAGTTTTTTCAGTTATTATCTTTCAATTTCAATGTTTTAATTAAAAAAAAAAAACAATATGCTATATATATTTTTTTCTCTTTAAAGTTACATAAACTACCCTATTTTAACCGTTTCATTGGTTTTAACAACATTTTGAAGAAAATCCCTTTTTCTTGTTACATAAAATGTAATACAAGCCATTTCAAGGAAAAAATACATATTTTTTTAGAAAAAGGATTTTTCAGTGTTTTTCAGTTTTTCAGTGTTTCATTTCCATGTTTTGATTGAAAAATTGCATAACTTATCCCCTTTTCAGCGTTTTTAGGAAAAATGACATAAATCTAAGAAAGACAAACTTTTTTTTTTAGTGAAGTAAAGAGGAATATATGCCATTTAACGAAAAAAAGTTTCTTTTCACCGAAAAAGTGAATTTTTCTATGATTTTCTGCTTATTTCATTGTTTTCATAAAAAATAAACAAAAAACAATGAATATTGCGACAATATACTTTTTTCTCAAAAAATTTCATAAATGACGTTTTTTTAAACGTTTTTAGGAGTTTTAACGGCATTTTACACAAAACCCCCTTTCACAAGTGTGATATAGCAATATGAATAAAGAAAAAAATTCTGTCTAAAAAGTGACTTTTTTCAATGTTTTTTTTATCTTATTTTCATCTTTTGGTGGAAGAAAACAAAAAATACATTTTTTTTTCGAGAATATATTTTTTACTCTAAAATTGGACAAATTACCCATTTTTATGTTTTTATCCTTATTTTACGACACTTTTTTTCTCTAAAACTGCACAAATGACTCTTTTTTCAATGTTTTATGGAGATTTACAACTTTTCAAGGAGAACCCTTTCTTTTACGAGAAAAAATAATATTTTACACGAAAACTCATTTTTTAATAATTTTCTATTGATTTCAATGTTTTGATTAAAAACAAGAAAATAAACACTATTTACATTTTTCTTTCTCTGAAACTGTAGAAAGTACCCATTTTTTAACGTTTGAAAACATGTAGAAAAAAACTTTTTTCATGTTACAATATACTTTTTTATCTAAAATTTCAAAAATTACGTGTTTTTAAACGTTTTTAGGAGTATTAACGGCATTTTAAACGAAACCCCCTTTTACAAGTATACCATATGCAATTTGAATTAAGAAAAAAAATTCTGCCTGAGAAGTGACTTTTTAAAATGTTTTCCATGTTATTTTCATTGGTTGATAGAAGAAAAGAAAAAAAAATAATTGTTTTTTACGACAATATTTTTTTTCTCTAAAATTGCATAAATCATCCTTTTTTCAACGGTTTTTTGGAGATTCAAAATTTTTCGAGATAGCCGCTCTGTTTTAGATAAAAAGGATGATTTTACTCCAAATCAATGATTTTCTATTGATTTCAATGTTTTGATTAAAAACAAGAGAAAAAATACTTTATACATTTTTTTTCTCTGAAAGTATATTAACTACCAAATTTTAACCTTTTTGGACGTTTTAACAACATTTTGAAGAAAAAAAACCTTTTACATGTTACAAAAAATGTAATATATGCCGTTCAAGAAAGAAAATATTTCTTTCAAAAAGAGGGACAATTTAAATGTTTCTATTTTAATTTCCATGTTTTGATTGAAAATGAAGGAAAAATCAAATCATCCAAGCAGTTTTTATAGCAGTTTATTTATTTATTTTTAAATTCCATAAATTACCCGTGTTTCAACGTTTTTCAGAGTAGTAACAACATTTTAAAGAAAATGGCCTTTTCACATAAATATAATTGTAATATATGCAATTTAACCAAAAAAGTGTATTTTCTACCCTATTTTAATCTTATTACGAGTTTTAACAATATTTTGAGGGATAATCTATTTAATTTAAATAAAAAGTATGCCATTTAAAAAAAAAACAAATTTATGTCAAAATTTTCTTTGTTTCTCCTTTTCTACCCATGTTTTGATTGAGAATGAAGGAAAAAGACACTTGAAATTTATAACAGTACATTTTTTACATAAAAATTGCATAAATTACCTCTTTTTCATCATTTTTAAGAGTATTAACAACATTTCAAAGAAAACACTCTGTTTTATTTGAAAAAAATATGTAATATATACCATTTCATGAAAAACCTCACTCCAAAAGTGAATTTGTCAACAATTTTTTACTTATTTCCATGTTTTCATGGAAAATAAATAAAAAAAAGGAAAAACAATGAATGTTACGATAATATATATATATTTTTTTTTCTGTAAAATTTCATAAATACGCCTTTTTCGCTGCTTTTAGGAGTATCAACAGCATTTTAGACGAAATCCCCCTTTTCAAGAATAATATATGCAATTTTAAAAAGAAAAAAAAAAAGATCCTAAAAAGTGATTTTTTCAGAGTTTTTCAGCTGAAATTCATTTTTGATGTAAAAAAAGGAAAAAAAAAATTACGACAAAATACATATTTTTTCTCTAAAATTGCATAAAATTTCACTTTTTTAGATTTCTAACCCTCCCTATACGGCGACACATATTTACTCTAAGAGTGCATAAATCATCCATTTTCAACGTTTTTAGAGGTTTTACAATATTTTAATGACAAAATCCTCCTTTTTTTTTTTTTTTTAGAAAAAAAGTATGTTTTTACCTCCAAAAGTGAGTTTTTTCGGTATTTATCTTTCAATTTCATTGTTTTAATTAAAAACAAGAACAATACACTATATATATGTTTTTCTCTTTAAAGGTACATAAACTACCCTATTGTAAACTTTTCATTGATTTTAACAACATTTTGAAGAAAATCCCTTTTTCTTGTTACATAAAATGTAATACAAGCCATGTCAAGGAAAAAAAATATATTTCTTTTAGAAAAAGGATTTTTCAATGTTTTTCTTTTCATTTCCATGTTTTGATTGAAAATGAAGGAAAATTCAAGAAATATATTGACTTTTTATTGCAATTCATTTTTTTCTCTTAAAATTGCATAAATTATCCACTTTTGAGCGCTTTTAGAAGAATTGACATCTTATCTATAAAAGATCATCTTTTTTAGTGAAGAAAAAAGGAATATATGCCATTTCACGAAAAAAGTTTTTTTCTACCGAAAAAGCGAAATTTCGATGATTTTCTGCTTATTTCATTGTTTTCATAAAAAAATAAACGAAAAACAATGAATATTGCGACAACATACTTTTTTCTCAAAAATTCATAAATGACGTGTTTTTTTTAACGTTTTTAGGAGTATTAACGGGATTTAACAAAAAAAAACCTTATAAAAGTGTAATATAGGCAATTTGAATAAAGATAAAAATCCTGCCTAAAAAGTGATTTTTTCATTGTTTTTATCTTATTTTCATCTGTTGGTGGAAAAAAAAACAAAAAATACATTATTTTTTTTCGACGATATACTTTTTTCTCTAAAATTGCACAAATCACCCATTTTTATGTTTTTATACTTATTTTAAGAGAGTACTTTTTTTCTTTAAAACTACAAAAAAATCCATTTTTTCAATATTTTAGGGAGATTTACAACTTTTAAAAGAAAAGCCTCTATTTTACGAAGGAAATATGATTTTACACGAGGTCATTTTTTTAATAATTTTCTATTGATTTTAATGTTTTGATTAAAAACAAGAAAATAAAAACTATATACATTTTCTTTCTCTGAAACTGTACAAAGTACCTGTTTTTTAACGTTTTAAAACATGTAGAATTTTTTTTTTTCATGTTACAATATACTTTTTTATCTAAAATTTCAAAAATTACGTGTTTTTTAAACGTTTTTACGAGTATTAACGTCATTTTACACGAAACCCCCTTTTACAAGTATAACGTATGCAATTTGAATAAAGAAAAAAAATTCTGCCTGAAAAATGACTTTTTTAATGTTTTGCATGTTATTTTGATTGCTTCATAGAAGAAAAGCAAAAAATTAATTGTTTTTACGACAATATATTTTTTCTCTAAAACTGCATAAATCATCCTTTTCTCAACTTTTTTTTTGGAGATTTAAAACTTTTCAAGGAGGCCGCTGTCTTTTATAAAAAAAGGATGATTTTACTCCAAATCAATGATTTTCTATTGATTTCAATGTTTTTATTAAAAACAAGAAAAAAAAACACTTTTTACATTTTCTTTCTCTGAAACTATATAAACTACCAAATTTTAGACTTTTTTGGACGTTTTAACAATATTTTGAAGAAAAAACCTTCTTCATGTTGCAAAACTGTTATATATGCCGTTCAAGAAAGAAAATATTTATTTAAAAAAAAAGTGTTAATTTAAATGTTTCTAATTTAATTTATATGTTTTCATTGAAAAGGAAGTTAAAATCAAGAAATCCATTGAGTTTTTATGGCAGTACATTTTCTTGCCTTAAGATTACATAAATTACCCATGTTTCAACGTTTTTCAGAGTATTAACAACATTTTGAAGAAAACCCTCTTTTTCACATAAATATAATTGTTATATATGCAATTTAACTAATAAAATTGTATTTTCTACCCTATTTTAATCTTTTTAGGAGTTTTAACAATATTTTGAGAATAATCTTTTTAATGTAAATAAAAAGTATGCCATTTCAAAGAAAAAAACAAATTTATGTCAAAATTTTCTTTGTTTCTCTTTTTCTATCCATGTTTTGATTGAAAATGAAGGATAAAGACACTTCAGTTTTATGGCAGTAAATTTTTTTCATCAAAATTGCATAAATTACCTCTTTTTTATCGTTTTTAAGAGTATTAACAACATTTCAAAGAAAAAATCTCAGTTTTAGTTAAAACAAAATATGTTATGTATACCATTTTATGAAAAACTTCATTCAAAAAGTGAATTTTTCTACAATTTTTTTTACTTGTTTCCATGTTTTTATGGTAAACAAGTACGAAAAAAAAGGAAAAACAAACAATGTGACAATAATATAGTTTTTTTTTCTGCAAAATTTCACGAATACGACTTTTTCGCGGCTTTTATGAGTATCAACAGCATTTTCATGAATAATATATGCAATTTAAAAAATAAAAAATGAGCCTAATAAGTGATTTTTTCTGTGCTTTTAAACTTAAATTTATTCTTGATGTAAAAAAAAAAAAATTTTTTTTTACGACAATATATATATTTTTCTCTAAAATTGCATAAAATTTCCCTTTTAAGATTTTTAACCCTTCTTATAAAACGACACATATTTACTATACGAGTGCATAAATCACCCATTTTCAACGTTTTTAGGGATTTTGCAATATTTTAATGACAAAACCCTCTTCTTTTAGAAAAAAAAGTATGTTTTTACCTCCAAAAGTGATTTTTTCAGTAATTATCTTTCAATTTCAATGTTTTAATTAAAAACAAGAACAATACTATATATATATTTTTTACCTTTATAGTTACACAAACTAACTATTTTAACCTTTTCATTGGTTTTAACCACATTTTGAAGAAAATACCGTTTTCTTGTTACATAAAATGTAATACAAGCAATTTCAAGGAAAAAATATATATTTCTTTTAGAAAAAGGATTTTTCAGTGTTTTTCTTTTCATTTCCATGTTTTGATTGAAAATGAAGCAAAAAGCAAGTATTATATTGACTTTATTGAAATTCATGTTTTCTTTTAAAAATTGCATAAATCATCCCCTTTTCAGCGTTTTAGGAGAATTGACATCTAATCTAAGAAAGATCATCTTTTCTAGTGAAGAAAAGAGGAATATATGCCATTAACGAATAAAGTTCCTTTTCACCGAAAAAGTGAATTTTTCGATGATTTTCTGCTTATTTCATTGTTTTCTTAAAAAATAAACAAAAAAACAATGAATATTGCGACAATATACTTTTTTCTCAAAAATTTCATAAATGACGTATTTTTTAACGTTTTTAGGTGGATTAACGGAATTTTACACAAAACTCCCTTCTACAAGTATAATATACTCAATTTGAATAGAGAAAAAAATTATACCTAAAAAGTGACTTTTTCAATGTTTTTATCTTATTTTCATCTGTTGGTGGAAGAAAAGCAAAAAATACATTTTTTTTTCGACAATATATTTTTTTCTCTGAAATTGCACAAATTACCCATTTTTATGTTTTTATCCTTATTTTACGACAATACTTTTTTTCTCTAGAACTGCATAAATGACCCTTTTTTCAATGTTTTACGGAAATTTACAATTTTTCAAGGAAAACCCTTTCTTTTACGAAAAAAATATTATTTTACACGAAAAGTAATTTTTAATTAATTTTCTATTGATTTCAAAGTTTTGATTAAAAACAAGAAAATAAACACTATATACGTTTGGTTTCTCTGAAACTGTAAAAAAATACCCATTTTTGAACGTTTAAAAACATGTAGAAATTTTTTTTTTCATGTTACAACATACTTTTTTTATCTAAAATTAAAAAAAATTAAGTGTTTTTTAAACGTTTTTAAGAGCATTAACGGCATTTTAAACGAAACCCCCTTTTACAAGTATAACATAGGCAATTTGAATTAAGAAAAAAAATTCTGCCTGAAAAGTGACTTTTTAAAATGTTTTATATGTCATTTTCATTGGTTGATAGAAGAAAAGCAAAAAATTAAGTGTTTTTTAGCACAATATTTTTCTTCTCTTAAACTGCATAAATCATCCTTTTTTCAACGTTTTTTTGGAGATTTAAAACTTTTCAAGGAAGCCGCTCTCTTTTAGAAATAAAAGATGATTTTACTGCAAATCGATGATTTTCTATTGATTTTAATGTTTTGATTAAAAACAAGAGAAAAAACACTTTATACATTTTCTTTCTCTGAAAGTATAAAAACTACAAAATTTTAACCTCTTTGGACAGTTTAACAACATTTTGAAGAAAAAACCTTTTTCAT
Source organism: Callinectes sapidus (assembly GCA_020233015.1). NCBI lineage: Eukaryota > Metazoa > Arthropoda > Malacostraca > Decapoda > Portunidae > Callinectes > Callinectes sapidus. Next base: position 81,227 of record JAHFWG010000217.1, on the reverse strand, counting down.
GTTACAAAAAATGTAATATATGACGTTAAAAAAAGAAAATATTTCTTTAAAAAAAAAAGGATAATTTAAATGTTTCTATTTTATTTTTCATGTTTTGATTGAGAAGGTAGGAAAAATACAGAAATCCATGTAGTTTTTATAGCAGTACATTTTTTCCCCTAAAATTCCCTATATTATCCGTGTTTCAACGTTTTTCAGAGTATTAACAACATTTTAAAGAAAACCCTGTTTTTCACATAAATATAATTGTAATGTATGCAATTTAACCAGAAAAAGTGTATTTTCTACCCTATTTTAACCTTTTTAGGAGTTTAAACAATATTTTGAGATAAATTCTTTTTAATTTAAATAAAAACAATGCCATTTCAAAGAAAAAAAAATTATGTCAAAATTTTCTGTCTTTTTTTTTCTATCCATGTTTTGATTGAAAATGAAGGAAAAAGACACTTAAACTTTATTGCAGTACATTTTTCTTTCATCAAAATTGCATAAATTACCTCTTTTTCATCGTTTTTAAGAGTACTAACAACATTTCATAGAAAAACACTCTGTTTAAGTTAAAAAAAAAAATGTTATATATACCATTTTATGTAAAACTTCACTCCAAAAGTGAATTTTTCTACATTTTTTTTTACTTATTTCCATATTTTCAAGGAAAACAAGTAAAAAAAAAAGGAAAAACAATGAATGTTACGATAATATAGTTTTTTTTTCTGTAAAATTCCATTAATACGCCTTCCCTGCTTTTAGGAGTATCAACAGCATTTTAGAGAAAACCAACCCTTTTCAAGAATAATATATGCATTTTAAAAAGGAAAAAAATGAGCCTAAAAAGTGATTTTTTCAGTGTTTTTTGCTTAAATTAGTTGTTGATTTTAAAAAAGCAAAAAAATAATTTTTACGACAATATATATGTTTTTTTCTCTAAAATTGCATAAAATTACCCTTTTAAGATTTTTAACCCTTCTCATATGACGACACATATTTACTATAAGAGTGGATAAATCATCCATTTTCAACCTGTTTAGAGGATTTATAATATTTTAATGACAAAACCTTGTTCTTTTAGAAAAAAAAGTATGTTTTTACCTTCAAAAGTGAGTTTTTTTTAGTATTTATCTTTCAATTTCAATGTCTTTATTAAAAACAAGAACAATACTATATATATATTTTTTTCTCTTTAAAGTTACATAAACTACCCTATTTTAACCTTTTCATTGGTTTTAACAACATTTTGAAGAAAATCCTTTTTTCTTATTACATAAAATGTAATACAATTTCAATGAAAAAAATATATATTACTTTTAGAAAAAGGATTTATCAGTGTTTTTCATTTCTTTTTAATTTTTTTAATGAAAATGAAGGAAAAGGCAAGAAATATATTGACTTTTTATTGCAATTCATGTTTTCTCTCAAAATAGCATAAATTATCCTCTTTTCAGTGTTTTTAGGAGAAATGACATCTTATCTAAGAAAGACCATCTTTTTTAGTGAAGGAAAAAGGAATATATGCCATTTCACGAAAAAAGTTCCTTTTCACCAAAAATTTGATTTTTCGATGATTTTTACCTTATTTCATTGTTTTCATAAAAAATGAACAAAAAACAATGAATATTGCTACAATATACTTTTTTCTCTGAATTTCATAAATGACGGGTTTTTCAACGTTTTTAGGAGTATTAACGGCATTTTACACAAAATTCTGCCAAAAAGTGACTTTTTCAATGTTTTAATCTTATTTTCATCTGTTGGTGGAAGAAAAGCAAAAAATACATTCTTTATTTTGAATATATATATATTTTTTCTAAAATTCCACAATTTACCTATTTTTATGTTTTTATCCTTATTTTACGACAATACATGACCCTTTATTTAATGTTTTACGGAGATTTACAACTTATCAAGGAAAACCCTTTCTTTTACGAAAAAAATATGATTTTACACGAAAAGTAATTTTTCAATAATTTTCTATTGATTTCAACGTTTTGATTTAAAACAAGAAAATAAACACTATATACATTTTCTTTCTCTGAAACTGTACAAAGTACCCATTTTTGAACGTTTAAAAACATGTAGAAAAAAACTTTTTCTTGTTACAATATACTTTTTTATCTAAAATTTCAAAAATTACGTGTTTTTTAAACGTTTTTAGGAGTACTAAGAGCATTTTACACGAAACCCCCTTTTACAAGTATAACATATGCAATTTGAATTAAGAAAAAAAATTCTGCCTGAGAAGTGACTTTTTTTTAATGTTTTTCATATTATTTTGATTGGTTGATGGAAGAAAAGGAAAAAATTAATTGTTTTTACTACAATATATTTTTTTCTCTAAAACTGCAAAAATCATCCTTTTTTCAACGTTTTTTTTTTAAGATTTAAAACTTTTCAAGTAAGCCGCTCTCTTTTAGAAAAAAGAGATGATTTTACTCCAAATCTATGATTTTCTATTGATTTTAATGTTTTGATAAAAACAAGAAAAAAAATCTTTATACACTTTCCTTCTCTAAAAGTATATAAACTACAAAATTTTAACCTTTTTGGATATTTTAACAACATTTTAAAGAAAAAACCATTTACATGTTACAAAATATGTAATATATGCCGCTGAAGAAAAAAGTATTTCTTTAAAAAAAAGGATAATTTAAATGTTTCTATTTTAATTTTCATGTTTTGATTGAAAAGGAAGGAAAAACCAAGAAATTCATGTAGTTTTTATGGCAGTACATTTTCTTTACTTAAAATTTCATAAAAAAAACCCCGTGTTTCAACGTTTTTCAGAGTATTAACAACATTTTAAAGAAAACCCTCTTTTTCACATAAATATAATTATAATATATGGAATTCAACCAAAAAAAGTGTATTTTCTACCCTATTTTAACCTTTCTAGGAGTTTTAACAATATTTTTAGGAAAAATCTTTTTTATTTAAGCAAAAAGTATGCCTTTTCTTAGAAAAAAACAAATTTGTGTCAAAATTTTCTTTGTTTCTCTTTTTCTATCCACTTTTTGATTGAAAATGAAGGAAAAAGACACTTAAATTTTATGGAAGTAAATTTTTTTCATAAAAATTGCATAAATTACCTCTTTTTTCTTTCTTTAAAAAAAATGTTATATAAACCGTTTTATGAAAAACTTCACTCTAAAAGTGAATTTTTCTACAATTTTTTTTTTACTTATTTCCATGTTTTCGTGGAATACAAGTACAGAAAAGAGAAAAACAAGAATTTTACGATAATATAGTTTTTTTCTGTAAAATTTCATAAATACGCCTTTTTCGCTGCTTTTAGGAATATAACCAGCATTTTAGACATACTCCCCCTTTTAAAGAATAATATATGCAATTTAAAAAAGGAAAAAAATGAGCGTAAAAAGTGATTTTTCAGTGTTTTTCAGCTTAAATTCCTTGTTGATGTAAGAAAAGTAAAAAATATTTTTTACGACAATATACAAATTTTTTTCTCTGAAATTGCATAAAATTACGCTTTTAAGATTTTTAACCCTAATTATACGACGACACATATTTATTCTAAGAGTGCATAAATCATCCATTTCAAACGATTTTAGAGGTTTTACAATATTTTAATGACAAAACCGTCTTATTTTAGAAAAAAAGTATATTTTTACCTCCAAAAGTGAGTTTTTTCAGTAGTTATCATTCAATTTCAAAGTTTTGATTAAAAATGAGAACAATAATATATATATATATATATATATATATATATATATATATATATATATATCTATATATCTCTCTCTCTCTCTCTCTCTCTCTCTCTCTCTCTCTCTCTCTTTAAAGTTACATAAACTTCCCTATTTTAACCTTTTCATTGGCTTTAACAACATTTTGAAGAAAATCCCTTTTTCTTGTTACATAAAATGTAATACAGGCCATTTCAAGGAAAAAACAAAAATTCTATTGTAAAAAATTATTTTTCAGTGTTTTTCTTTTCATTTCCATGTTTTGATTGAAAATGAAGGAAAAAGCAAGAAATATATTGACTTTTTATTGCAATTCATTTTTTTTCTCTCAAAATTGCATAAATTATCCCCTTTTCAGCGTTTTTAAGAGAAATTATATCATAACTAAGAATGACTATCTTTTATAGCGAAGAAAAGAGGTATAGCCATTTCACAATAAAGTTCCTTTTCACCGAAAAAGTGAACTTTTCGATGACTTTCTGCTTCTTTCAATGTTTTCATAAAAAATATACAAAAAAAAAAACAATGAATATTGCGACAATATACCTTTTTCTCAAAAATTTCATAAATGACGTGATTTTTTTAGGAGTATTACCGGCATTTTAAACAAAACCTCGTTTTGCAAGTGTAATATAGGCAATCTGAATAAAGAAAAAATTGTGCCTAAAAAGTGACTTTTTCAATGTTTTTTTTTTATCTTATTTTCATCTGTTGGTGGAAGAAAAGCAAAAAAAACATTCTTTTTTTCGACAATATATTTTTTCTCTAAAATTGCACAAATTACCCATTTTTATAATTTTATCCTTATTTTACGACAATACTCATTTTTCTCTAAAATTGCATAAATGATTCTTTTTTCAATGTTTCACGGAGATTTACAACTTTTCACGGAAAACCATCTCTTTTACGAAAAAAATACCATTTTACACGAAAAGTCATTTTTTAATAATTTTCTATTGACTTCAATGTTTTGATTATAAACAAAAAAATAAACACTATATACATTCTCTTTCTCTAAAACTGCACAAAGAACTTATTTTCGAGGGTTTAAAAACGTGTAGAAAAAAACTTTTTCTTGTTACAATATATTTTTTTCTAAAATTTAAAAATTACGTGTTTTTTTTAACGTTTTTAGGAGTATTAACGGCATTTTACACGAAACCCCCTTTTACAAATATAACATATGCTATTTGAATAAAGAAAAAAAATTTTGCCTGAAAAGTGAGTTTTTAATGTTTTCCATGTTATTTTCATTGGTTGATAGATGAAAAGCAAAAAATTACTTGTTTTTTACGACAATATTTTTTTTCTCTAAAAATACATAAATCCTCCTTTTTTTTAACGTTTTTTTTTGGAGATTTAAAACTTTTCAAAGAAGCCGCTCTCTTTAGAAAAAAAAAGATTATTTTACTCGAAATCAATGATTTTCTATTGATTTCAATGTTTTGATTAAAAACAAGAAAAAAAAAACCACTTTATACATTTTGTTTCTCTGAAATTATATAAACTACCAAATTTTAACCTTTTATTTTTAACCTTTAACATTTTGAAGAAAAAATCTTTTTCATGTTACAAAAAATGTAATACATGCCGTTCAAGAAAGAAAATATTTCTTAAAAAAAAGGGATAATTTAAATGTTTGTATTTTAATTTCTATGTTTTGATTGAAAATGAAAGAAAAATAAAAGAACCCAGGTAGTTTTTATGGCAGTACATTTTCTTTCCTTAAAATTCCATAAATTTCCCGTGTTTCAACGTTTTTCAGAATATTAACAACATTTTAAAGAAAATTCTCTTTTTCACATAAATATAATTGTTATATATGCAATTTAACTAAAAAAAGAGTATTTTCTATAGTATTTTAACATTTTTAGGAGTTTTAACAGTATTTTGAAGAAAAATATTTTTAATTTAAATATAAAGTATGTTATTTCAAAGAAAAAACATATTTATGTCAAAATTTTCTTTGTTTCTCTTTTTCTATTCATGTTTTGATTGAAAATGAAGGAAAAAGACACTTAAATTTTATTGCTGTACATTTTATTTCATCAAAGTTTCATAAATGACCTCTTTTTCATCGTTTTTAAGAGTATTAACAACATTTCAAATAAAACACTGTTTTAGTTAAAAAAAAAATTATATATTCCATTTTATGAAAAACTTTACTCCAAAAGTGAATTTTTTACAATTTTTTTCTTATTTCCATGTTTTCATGGAAAACAAGTAAAAAAAGGGAAAAACAATGAATGTTACGATAATATAGTTTTTTTCTGTAAAATTTCATTAATACACCTTTTTCGCTGCTTTTAGGAGTATCAACAGTATTTCAGACAAAACTCCCTCTTTTCAAGAATAATATATGCAATTTAAAAAAGAAAAAAAAAGGAGCCTAAAAAGTGATTTTTTCAGTGTTTTTCAGCTTAAATTCATTCTTGATATAAAAAAAACAAAAAAATATTTGTGACGACAATATATATATTTTTTTCTCTAAAATTGCATAAAATTACCCTTTTAAGATTTTTAACCCCTCTTATACAACGATACATATTTACTCGGAGAGTGCATAAATCATCCATTTTCAACGTTTTTAGAGGTTTTACAATATTTTAGTGACAAAACCCTCTTCTTTTAGAAAAAAAGTATGTTTTTATATCCAAAAGGGAGTTTTTACAGTAATTTTCTTTCAATTTCAATGTTTTCATTAGAAACAAGAACAATACTTTATATTTTTTTTCTCTCCAAAGTTACATAAACTACCCTATTTTAACCTTTTCATTGGTTTTAACAACATTTTGAAGAAAATCCTTTCTTCTTGTTACCTTAAATGTAATACAAGCAATTTCAAGGAAAATTATAATTTCTTTTAGAAAAAGGATTTTTCAGTGTTTTTCTTTTCGTTTCCAGGTTTTGATTGAAAATGAAGAAAAAATCAAGAAATATATTGACTTTATATTGCAATTCATTTTTTTCTCTCGAAATATAAAAAATTATCCCCTTTTCAGCGTTTTTAGGAGAACTCACATCTTACCTAGGAAAGATCATCTTTTTTAGTGAAGAAAAAACGAATATATGCCATTTCACAAAAAAGTTCCTTTTCACCGAAAAAGTGAATTTTTCGAGGATTTTCTGCTTATTTCAATGTTTTCATAAAAAAAAAAAACAAAGAATATTGCAACAATATTATTTTTTCTCAAAAATTTCACAAATTACGTGTTTTTCAACGTTTTTAGGAGTATTAACGGCATTTTACACAAAACCATCTTTTACAAGTGTATTATAGGCAATTTGAATAAAGAAAAAAAATTTGCCTAAAAAGTGTCTTTTTTCAATGTTTTTATCTTATTTTCATATGTTGGTGGAAGAAAAGCAAAAAAAACATTCTTTTTCTCGACAATATATTTTTTTGTCTAAAATTGCACAAATTACCCATTTTTTATGTTTTTATCCTTATTTTATGAAAATATTTTTTTCCCTCTAAAACTGCATAAATGACCCTTTTTTCGATGTTTTACGGAGATTTACAATTTTTCAAGGAAAGCCCTTTGCGCGTCTGGCTACGAATCCGTGGGCCCGAGTTCGATCCCGGACGAGGACGGCGCGGACTCCACCCAGGTTTTCATCCTTCCCTGGTCGATAAATGGGTACCTAGGGCAACCTAGGGAAGGTAAACTGTGGAAACCCGGATTTCATGCTGGCCCCATGTCCCGGGGTAATGGACTATTCCACCACAGGCTCAAAGGCCAAGGAGACGGGAGATGAGCGCCCGCAGCTACGCACTGATACAGCGTAAGCCCCCCACTTTACCTTTACCTCCTTTTTACGAAAAAAAATATGATTTTACACGAAAAGTAATTTTTTAATAATTTTTATTTGATTTCAATATTTTCATTAAAAACAAGAAATAAGAACACTATATACACTTTCTTTCTCTGAAACTGTACAAAGTACCCATTTTTGAACGTTTAAAAAATGTAGAAAAAAACTTTTTCATGTTATAATATACTTTTTTATCTAAAATTTAAAAAATTGTTTTTTAAACGTTTTTAGGAGTATTAACGGCATTTTACACGAAACCTTCTTTTACAAGTATAACATATGCAATTTGAATTAAGAAAAAAAAAAAAAATGCTTGAAAAGTGACTTTTTTAAATGTTTTCCATGTTATTTTCATTGGTTTATAGAAGAAAAGCAAAAAATTAATTGTTTTTTACGACAATATTTTTTTCTCTAAAACTACATAAATCATCCTTTTTTCAACGTTTTTTTTGGAGATTTAAAACTTTTCAAGGAAGCCACTCTCTTTTAGAAAAAAAGCATGATTTTACTAATTAAAAACAAGAACAATACTATATATATATTTTTTCTCTTTAAAGTTACATAAACTACCCTATTTTAACCTTCTCATTGGTTTTAAGAACATTTTGAGGAAAATCCCTTTTTCTTGTTACATAAAATGTAATACAAGCCATTTCAAGGAAAAAAATATAATTCTTTTAGAAAAAGGATTTTTCAGTGTTTTTCTTTTCATTTCCATGTTTTGATTGAAAATGAAGGAAAAATCAAGAAATATATTGACTTTCTATTGCAATTTATTTTTTCTCTCAAAATTGCATAAATTATCCCCTTTTAAGCGTTTTTATGAGAATTGACATCTTATCTAAAAAGACCATCTATTTTAGTGAAGAAAAGAGGAATATCTAATATTTCACGAAAAATATTTCACCGAAAAAGGGAATTTTTCGATAATTTTCTGCTTATTTCATTGTTTTCATAAAAAGTAAACAAAAAACAATGAATATTGCGACAATATACTTTTTTCTTATAAATTTTATAAATGTCGTGTTTTTCAACATTTTTAGGAGTATTAACGGCGTTTAACACAAAACCCCCTTTTACAAGTGTAATATAGGCAATTTGAATAAATAAAAAAATTTTGCATAAAAAGTGTCTTTTTTCAATGTTTTTATCTTATATACATTTGTTGGTGGAAAAAAAGCAAAAAAAAAAAAAAAAACCTTTTTTCGAGAATATATATATTTTTTCTATAATTGCAAAAATTACCCATTTTTATGTTTTTATCCTTATTTTACAACAATAGTTTTTTTCTCTAAAGCTGCATAAATAAAATTTCAAAAATTACGTGTTTTTTAAACGTTTTTAGGAGTATTAAAAACAAGAGAAAAAACACTTTATACATTTTCTTTCTTTGAAAGTATATAAACTATCAAATTTTTAACGTTTTGGACGTTTTAACAACATTTTGAAGAAAAACCTTTTTTTATGTTAAAAAAAATGTAATATATGCCGTTCAATAAAGAAAATATTTCTTTAAAAAAAAAGGGATAATTTAAATTTTTCTATTTTAATTTCCATGTTTTGATTGAAAAGGAATGAAAGATCAAGAAATCCATGTTATTTTTATGGCAGTATATTTTCTTTCTTTAAAATTCCATAAATTAACCATGTTTCATCTTTTTTCAAAGTATTAACAACATTTCAAAGAAAACCCTCTTTTTTCACATAAATATGATTGTTATATAAGATAATTAACCAAAAAAAAACGTATAGTTTCTACCCTATTTTAACCTTTTTAGGACTTTTAACCATATTTTTAGGAAAAATCTTTTTAATTTAAATAAAAAGAATGCCATTTCAAAGAAAAAAACAAATTTATGTCATAATTTTCTATATTTCTCTTTTTCTATCCATGTTTTGATTCAAAATGAAGGAAAAAGACACTTAAATTTTATTGCAGTACATTTTTTTCATCAAAATTGCATAAATACCTCTTTTTTAATCGTTTTTAAGAGTATTAACATTTCAAAGAAAAACCCTGTTTTAGTTAAAAAAAAAAGTTTTATATATACCGTTTTATGAAAAACTTCACTCCAAAAGTGAATTTTTCTACAATTTTTTTCTACTTATTTCCATGTTTTCATTGAAAACAAGTAAAAAAAAAGGAAAAACAATGAATGTTACGATAATATAGTTTTTTCTGTAAAATGTCATAAATACGTTTTTTTCCCTGCTTTTAGGAGTATGAACAGCATTTTAGACAGAAAAAATCCCCTTTTCAAGAATAACATATGCAATTTAAAAAAGGAAAAAAAATGAGCCTAAAAAGTGTTTTTTACAGTGTATTTCAGCTTAAATTCATTCTTGATGTAAAAAAAAAAAAGCAAAAAAATATTTTTTACGACAATATATATATATATATATATATATATATATTTTTTTTTTCTTCCTTTTTTTCTTTTTTTCTCTAAAATTGCATAAAATTACCTTTTTAAGATTTTCAACCCTTCTTATACGACGACACATATTTACTCTAAGAGTGCATAAATGCATCCATTTTCAACGTTTTTAGAGGTTTTACAATTTTTTAATGACAAAACTTTATTCTTTTAGAAAAAAAAGTATGTTTTTACCTCCAAAAGTGAGTTTTTTCAGTAATTATCTTTTAATTTCAACGTTTTAATTAAAAACAAGAACAATACTATATGTATTTTTTTTCTCTTTAAAGTTACATAAACTACCTTATTTTAACTTTTTCATTGGTTTTAACAACATTTTGAAGAAAAATCCCTTTTTTTGTTTCATAAAATGTAATACAAGCCATTTCAAGGAAAAAAATATATATTTCTTTTAGAAAAAGGATTTTTCAGTGTTTTTCTTTTCACTTCCATGTTTTGATTGAAAATGAAAAAAAAGCAAGAAATATATTGACTTTTTATTGCAATTCATTTTTTACTCTCAAAATTGCATAAATTATCTCCTTTTCAGCGTTTTTAGGAGAATTGATATCTTATTTAAGAAAGACCATCTTTTTATTGAAGAAAAGAGGAATATATGCTATTTTAGGAAAATAGTTCCTTTTCACTGAAAGAAGTGATTTTTCGATGATTTTTACCTTATTTCATTGTTTTCATAAAAAAACATACCGAAAACAATGAATATTTCGACAATATATTTTTTTCTCAAAAATTTCATAAACGACGTGTTTTTCAACGTTTTTAGGAGTATTAACGGCATTTTACACAAAACCCCCTTTTACAAGTGTAATATAGGCAATTTGAATAAAGAACAAAAATCTGCCTGAATCTGCAATTTCAAGGAAAAAATATATATTTCTTTTAGAAAAAGGATTTTTCAGTGTTTTTCTTTTCATTTCCATGTTTTGATTGAAAATGAAGGAAAAAGCAAGAAATATATTGACTTTTTATAAACATGTAGAAAAAACTTTTTCATGTTACAATATACTATTTTATCTAAAATTTCAAAAATTACGTGTTTTTTAAAGGTTTTTAGGAGTATTAACGGCATTTTACAGGAAACCCCATTTTATAAGTATGCAGTTTGAATTAAGAAAAAAAAAAATTCTTCCTGAGAAGTGACTTCTTTTATTCTTATTTTACAATACTTTTTTTTTCTCTAAAACTGCATAATTTAACTTTTTTGAATTTTTTACGGAGATTTAATACTTTTCAAGGAAAACCCTCTCTTTTACGAAAAAAATTCATGATTTCAATGTTTTGATTAAAAACAAGGAAATAAACAATATATACATTTTCTTTTTCTGAAATTGTACAAAGTACCCATTTTTTAACGTTTAAAAACATGTAGAAAAAAAACTTTTTCATGTTACAATATACTTTTTTATCTAAAATTTCAAGAATTACGTGTTTTTTAAATGTTCTTATGAGTATTAACGGTATTTTACACGAAGCCCTCTTTTACAAGTATAGCATATGCAATTTGAATTAAGAAAAAAAATTCTGCCTGAAAAGTGACTTTTTATATGTTTTCCATGTTATTTTCATTGGTTGATAGAAGAAAATTTAAAAAATAATTCTTTTTTACAATATTTTCTATTTTCTCTAAAACTGCTTAAATCATCCTTTTTTCAACGTTTTTTTGGAGATTTAAAACTTTTCAAGGAAGCCGCTCTCTTTTAGAAAAAAAAGCATGATTTTACTCCAAATCAGTGATTTTCTATTGATTTCAATGTTTCGATAAAAATAAGAGAAAAAACACTTTATACATTTTCTTTCTCTGAAATTATATAAACAACCAAATTTTAACGTTTTTGGACGTTCTAAAATTTTTCTAAAGAAAAAAACCTTTTTCATGTTACAAAAAATGTAATATATGCCGTTCAAGAAAGAAAATATTTCTTTCAAAAAAAGGAATAATTTCAATGTTTCTATTTTAATTTCCATATTTTGTTTGAAAATGAAAGAAAAATCAAGAAATCGATGTAGTTTTTATGGCAGTAAATTTTCTTTCCTTATAATTCCATAAATTACCCGTGTTTCAAAGTATTCAGTGTTAACAACATTTTAAAGAAAACCCTCTTTTTCACATAAATATAATTGTAATATATGCAATTT